>QVTF01022360.1:50000-55000 GCA_003573665.1 Oxygymnocypris stewartii | reverse complement strand
TCAGAATTGGGCATCCGTACACATTATCCTATGCTGTTCATTTTGTGTCATAATTACCATAATTATCATATGAAATGACAACCCTTGATAGCTTTTAACCTCCTCAGACTGAAGAATGTATGTCCATGGTGACACTCATAAAGCTAATATTAATCCATGTGTGGCTTAGATGTTGATCACTACATAAGTTTACCTCATGTTAAACAACAAAGAAAGCATATTTCACATCATATTTATATGACTGAATCCAGATGATTGCACTAGAGTTTGTGCTTTGGCTTGTTTATGTTAAATGTATGCCTCTCGTTAGCAGAAATATTAAATCCAGTAGCCTTATTGACATGCTGCTTCTGTGTAAGCTGTGAAACAGGCCTGAGAGAGAATGATGTTAAATATTCTCCTGTCCTACAGAGATGATGTATTTCTAATACCTTGACCAAGTGTTGGTTTCGGAGACGAATCACATTTGTGAAGGAAGCCAGGACAGGTTTAGTTTGGGACTTTTATTCTGTGACGTAGAAATGCACAAGCCTCTATTTCCTGTCTCACAGTACACACACTTCCTGATTTGATATGCAACACGAAATAAATACCATTATAAACTACACAGAGCATGTTTCCAGTAATGCACAGCAGGTGTCACAGACACATGATTGGACTCTCCGGTCTCTCGTCACGAGGCTGATACGAAGCCGTCGTCAGAAGCTGCACCTGTCTTCAGTGCATGCACACACCAACAGATCCTAGTCCACACATAAAACACTGCAGAACTGAGCTTAGCGAAACAGAATCTGACTTTAATAGGATGTTTTCTGTACGTTAATCATCATTTCCAGTCTCCAGCTACACACACACACTGCAGTTTCAGTAGAGACGACTGCATTTAAATATGAATTATATCCCATAAACTAGATATACACCAATGCATCTTCAGACTGAAAGAGCTCTAGCACCTTTAGCGTGTCTGAAACATGTTGGTTGATATTTTTCAGGCTTAAAACAGCATTTACTAGCCCTCAAAGAAGTGCAACGCTTTTTCAACGCGGTTCTCAATTTTGCAACTGGGAAATAAGAAATAAAATACAACTATAAAAGTCAAACAGGCTTAAAAGGAAAATTAATCATGCTTTCACTATTTCAACCAATTAATCTGACATTTGGTAGAAGAATCAAATTAGTTTCCTTGACACCAAAAACCATGAACAAAAGAAAATACATCCCAGATGACATTAAATACTTGATAAATCGTCTACTAATATTTGAGCAATTAAAAAATTGTTTTTCTATTCAGTCTATCATGTTAATATCTTTGCATATATTTGGGACTGAACAGCTCATGCTCATTAATATATTAATATTATATCCACTACTAGTCAAAAGTTTGGAATAATCAAAATTTTGAAGTCTTCTTTGTCTCTTCTGCTCACCAAAGTAGCATTTATTTGATCATAAACACAGTAATATTGTGAAATATTATTACATTTTCAAATACCCGATTTCTATTTGAATATATTATTGTAAGATGCAATTTATTCCTTTAATGCAAAGCTGTATTTTCAGCATCATTACCAAAGTCTTCAGTGTCACATGATCTTCAGAAATCATTCTTATAGATGCTCAATTATTAATAATAGGTCTTAAAAGCATAAAAACGAACTCAAAACTTTTGACCGGTACTGTATAATATAATTTCAGTGTTTGATTTGAAGGAGATTTTTGGGGTCAGCACATGATTTCTAAAGTAAAATCTGGATTCTGAAGCAAAACCAGTTGAGAACCACTGACAGTTATTGTGACATTTGCTGTTTCATATTTGGCAGATTTACAAATCTTTCAGGTGGAAAACAAAGGACCGTAAATACCAGTTAAGATGCACACAAACATCGGGATGTTAAATATAACCGTAGGAACATCTGATACTCTTTGTGTTGGTCCGGATCGACAGCACAATGCTGTGTTTACAGTGCGAGTGGAGTTTCATGCGTCTGCAGGCATGGTTTGAAGCAGAAGTCCGTGTTCGCTAAGCTCACGCTAGCATGCAAACACATGCTGCAGCGACCTTGTCTGGGTTACACAGACCGACGACCAAGTCAAACGGTATGTTCGTTTTTTGCACTAATTACACACATGTCACGAGTACAAAGGCATCTCAGCAAAGCATGGCTGTGGTTTCATCCGAAAGCAGATTTATTGCATACTTGACACAAAAACTCGACGCAGCCGATGTTTTAGCGCATTAAAACACAAGCCTAACTCCGTGCATGAGGCACAAACGCATGTTTGCTTCAGTTGCATGTACTTCTCCAGTTTCCAAATGCATTCAACTCAATATGCAAGCATGCACATTCGCTCACGCGTCGCTTTAGCATAGGGCTGGACAATATATCGTGATATTTTTTATTCGCAATATTTTCGATACCGCTATTTCGATATACATTACCAGTGTTTCTCATACACTGAGCCCACCACAGCTACACTGAATAAACATGCGCAATGCACGTTTCGAAATCAAAAAGCCTCTCTGAAGGGACTGCATTTTCATTGTATTTAATAAAGTAGCATTCATGAGCGGAGCTGCTTTGTGTTTCTGACGCTCCAATAGCGCCTCCTGCTGGCAGAGAATCAAATTGCATTCTTCAGCATCATGTGTTTTTGTTGTGGTTCACTCTTTTTTCTGTTTCTGCAGCATGTCTGCGCACTATTCATGTTCTTTATCCTGGCTGAAGCACTACTGTGTCAATCTATAACAGGGTATTCAAATCTGGCCGTCGAGATCCAGGCTCTAACGGCGATCAAACACACCTGAGCATGCTAATCAATGTCGTCAGGATCGTTAGACAATCACAGCTAGGTGAGTTTAATCAGGGCTGGAGATAAACTCGATCTCGCGAGCCAGATTTGAGTATCACTGATCTATAAGAATGTTATAGTTTAAATTTAAAGATATTAATATTAATTAGGTGAGTCTAATGTTTGATGGTGATTTCACTTCTTGTTTGTATGAAAGCGAAATACAAATAAAAGATTAACATTCATTTATTTGTACCATTTTTATTTTTTTTATATGATATAGTCTTATAGGAGGAGGTTTCACAGACTTAGCAAATTAATTTTTCATGAAGTTTTAGGTACAGACATCCATTGTGGGGGGGGTTCTTGACTATTTTTCTGAGGCTTTTTAAAATATTGTTCATAGAGATGTATGATTCTGGATACATTGAGAATCTAAATTATGTGTGACAAAATATTATTGCTGCAGTCCATTTAAAAGCGTTTAATTAATTTGAATGAATTATTAGACAGTTTAATATGCATTTATGAAAAAGTGTTTTGAATGAATGCTTCAATGACTCACTCATAAATACTTCACTTGTTTCATTACTGGATGAATCGTGCTTTTGAACAAATCTCTTGAATGAACGATTCAATGACAAATACACTTCACCTAGTGGAGAAATAATGCAATCGACGGCGTTATTTGAAGCGCCAAGAACTACTTTCAAAAGAGGATTTAGTCTATTTGATCACTACCATAGACATCGATGTTTAAACTTTCATCTCTGTATTTCTCAAAGGTTTAATAGACATTGTCATTTAAAAATGGGTGCTTGAATCGAGATTTGCAATCTTTTATCGATTAATCGTGCAGTTCTAATTATTCATATCAATATCGGAATTATATTGTATCGACTGAAATGAAGAGATATATCGTGATACCAATGTTGGCCATATCGTCCAGCCCTATGTTAGCAGTACAGCGACATCCGGCTGCTCCGCATCGCCTCGCTGATCAGATACGCAGGACTGACTTCCGGTTCCTCCGTCATCACCACGATGTTCTGCCACTCGCCGCACTGATTGGACTTCTTGATCGTGTCCACGACGCAAAGCGCGTACAGACAGTCCTCGAAAGTGGCGGCCATCGTCAGCGGCCGTCCGTCCCACGTTCGCCGGTCGTCTTGATCCTGGAAGGCCTGCCGTACGGCTTGAACCATGCAGATGGTTCCGGTGAGATACGGAGACGGGATGTCCCGGAATGCCTTATCCGGTAGGGATGCGTTTTCAACAGGCGTGTTGTCCTTTAGAAGGAGCTCCTGTCCATTTTTGCCATAGTTTTTCTGTCCGTACAAATCCGTCCCGGAAACCGTCAACCTGCCAGACGTTCCTACAACCACAACCTCCTGCCGAAACTCGCCCGGGACGTTGAAATTGAGCGTAACCGTGCAGCAAGCGCCTCCTTCCAGAACCATTTGAAAGGTGCAGAAGTCGTCGCTGGTGATCTGCCGGATCCCGCAGATGTGGTCCGTCTGCTTGACGAAGGTCTTGAGGAAGCCGTGCACCTTCGCCGCACGCCGGCCGGTCAGAAACGTGAGTAAATCGATGATGTAGCTCCCGACCGAATGCAGCCCGCCGCCGCCCATCAGGTCGTCACAGCTCCAGTTGTACTTCTTCCCGAGGAGACTCCCGCCGTGAACCTGCGCCTCGCAGACCAGGAGCTCGCCCACGTAACCCTCCTCCAGCAGCTCCTTCATGCGGACGAAGGCGGGGAGGAAGCGCAGCACGTTACCCATGATGCTGAGCAGCTTCGGGTAGTACTGGGCCGCCGACATCATGTGGAACGCGTCCAGCGGCGTCGCCGTTCGGTCACATATTACATTTTTGCCAATTCCTAGAAGAAGGAATGAAAGAGAAAGTTAGACGTGTAGATGATTTCAAAACAACAAATAAACAGAGACATAAGGATATTTTAGCTTTAGAAATATACTCAAAATGCAAATAAATCAACGATTATTTGAATGTGTTTTACCATTTCCGCCATTCTACTTACAAATTCAGTTGCTTGGTGTTTCTTTGTAATTATTTGTTAAATGTACTATCAATTTTGAGTGACGATTTCTGTAGTATTTAAAAACAAAGTAGAATGTAAAGATAATTTTAGGAACAATCACATCACTTCACAGTGTTAACTGCA
This sequence comes from Oxygymnocypris stewartii, assembly GCA_003573665.1. Lineage (NCBI taxonomy): Eukaryota > Metazoa > Chordata > Actinopteri > Cypriniformes > Cyprinidae > Oxygymnocypris > Oxygymnocypris stewartii. Next base: position 50,028 of record QVTF01022360.1, on the reverse strand, counting down.
GGTTTCCTTTCATTGTAGTACATATAAA
>QVTF01022360.1:30000-45000 GCA_003573665.1 Oxygymnocypris stewartii | reverse complement strand
CCACCTTACATCTCCATCTACCTCCACCTGCATCTCCATCTACCTCCACCTACATATCCATCTACCTCCACCCGCATCTCCATCTACCTCCACCTACATATCCATCTACCTCCACCCGCATCTCCATCTACCTCACCCGCATCTCCATCTACCTCCACCCGCATCTCCATCTACCTCCACCCGCATCTCCATCTACCTCCACCCGCATCTCCATCTACCTCCACCCGCATCTCCATCTACCTCCACCTGCATCTCCATCTACCTCCCCCTTACATCTCCATCTACCTCCACCCGCATCTCCATCTACCTCCACCTACATATCCATCTACATCCACCCGCATCTCCATCTACCTCCACCTGCATATCCATCTACCTCCACCCGCATTTCCATCTACCTCCACCGCATCTCATCTACTCCACCTGCTTCTCCAATCTACCTCCACCCGCATATACATCTACCTCCACCTGCATATCCATCTACCTCCACCCGCATCTACCTCCACCCGCATCTCCATCTACCTCCACCCGCATCTCCATCTACCTCCACCTGCATCTCCATCTACCTCCACCCGCCGGGACACACAATCAAAGCTGCAGATAATCACTGTGTGCATCTGTGGGATTGTCCTGCATCACCAACACTTTCAAAACCATCAAGTACAACAATGAGCTGATTGTTTCAGGTGATCATGTGACGAATCAAGAGCCGTTTCGGCTTTAAAAAGCTTGTGAAACCTCGTCCTGCACTGATGTGTTTCAGGACTGTTTGACTCAATGAAACGTCCAGGACCGAGGTGTTGTTTTCCAGGAGTCTCTGACTGTGTGCTATAGTCCCAGGAATACTGACCACGAGTCATAGTGAGGAAAGAGAAAGATGCACAAAACACAAGCGTTTAGTGCTGGCTGAGGCCAAGACGTCATCCGTTAGCATTAGCATGAGAATGTGCCGTGATGGATGAGTGTGTGTTTGCTCAGGATTCACAAGAAACCAGACACAAACACTTCATTCCTTTACAGATCACAGTTCAGCTGGAAAACACTTTCTTGAGACAGTCATGATGCGGCCTATTTTAAAAATTGATGTGGTCCTATTTGCATCATACAAGGATTTTTGTAAAATATAAATGTAAGAAATATAAAAGTATTATATATAATACAAATATAATATATATTTGGAATAAATGCATAAATAATCATATAATTAATAATACAATATAAGATATTATTTAATTCTATATTACAATTTATAAAAAATATATATAATAAAAAATATAATAGTTATTTAAAATAAATGAATAATACAAATATGATAAAAAAATATTTATGAATAAATGCATAAATAAATAACATAATTAATAATACAAAATAATATATTATTTAATTCTACATTAAAATATTATGTAATAAAATATAATAGTTATTTAGAATAAATTCATAAATAATAATATAAATATTATAAAAAATACTTTAGATTTAATTATAAATTAAAATTAATATAAACTTAAATATAATAAAAATGTATACAAATACATACAATTATATAAATACAAATATATATAAATGTAACATACATTTATGATGTTTATAATAAATAAAATAATAAATAAATAAATATGATATTTACAATACACTAACAAATAAATAAAAACTGGAAACGGTTTATTGAGAATTTCCTGATGCCTAATGTTTGTTAAAAGTGAAGATGGATATTTCTGGGTCACCAAAGAAATTTCTAAATAAACAGGTCATTTTGTAATTAATAAATAAAATAAAATAATATTTATAACAAATAAATAACATGAATAACAAAATATATATAAAATCTAAAAAACTAAATCCCAATAATATGATGTTTATAATAAAGTAGATACACAAACAAGCAGGTCAGCAGAGCAACCCTTAACAGAATAGCTGAACTTATTGTGCCAAACATATCAGTAACTCATAAAAGTCTCATTGAATGTGCATTCAATTGTGTTTGATTACAGGTGGATATGAAGGCAGGTTGAATCTTGTGTTCATGAATGGATTGGTTCTGACGGATCTGTCCTGATATGATGAGAAGATCTGGCTCCTCTTATCCTGCTCAGATACGTTACGACACGCACACAATCCCTCCTGCACTTCTGATTCATCACAACAGCAAACGCAGCTCCAGCTCTCCAGACGGATGTGACTGAGCAGAAAGACCAGAATCACATCTTCAGCTCTTTCCAGTAAACTACCACCCCTAGCAACCGCCTAACAATGTCACAACACTCTGCATAGCAACCACCACTCACACGTTCTTCAGACAATTTAAAGTGACACGACTCTAATGCAAACACATCCACGGTCAGTCAGATAAAGTCATCCGTCTCTCACTGAATACATGACTCTGAGCTGCTACAGAAACCTGCATGTGATGATCTGTGCTGTGAACGCATATTACAGCAGTTACAGTAATATATATATATACATTTGATTTATCTACATGCATTATATACATGTATATTGTGTATGTGTGTGTGTGTATATAACTCCACATTGGTGGTCACACAAATCTACCGTTATGTAAACACCTGATTTTCTCTGAGGATGAAACTCATACAAGTCTGAAACAACACGAGGAGGTTATGTTTTTTTGATCAGCAGTATATTTCTTTCCTCTCTAGGCTCGCTCTCGTTGCTGAACTCTGTTCCTGGTTTGATTGATTCCTGAACGTCGTGCTGTAGACGGTCTTCATGAGAAACCTGTATTTGACTATCACTGCTGTGTTCAGTGTATGCAAAGACGACCGTTTGCATAGTCCGGCTGAAGTTCACCTTATCTGAGCGCAGGCGGGTCAAAGGTCACGAGTGTGATTAACAGCTCATCACACTCCTCCGTCTGTAGGAGTCAAAGCTTCATTACAGGAGTGAGTGCTTTCTGTTAAATCATCCAGAATGTTTCTTACAGGACTATATTTGGAGCAAAACCAGACAGTATATTTTAGACATGTCTGGACAGTTTGGACTAATGCAGCGGTTCTCAACTCCAGTCCTCGCGCCCCCCCGCTCTGCATATTTCGTATGTTACTCTTATCGCTTCAGATGTTTGTTCTATTGGAACGTAAGTGCCCTGCGAAGTGGACATCACAGGATATTCCTCCATGATTCCAGTTCGAAGCGAACGTATATATTCCATTCAAAGTGCATTGAAGTGTGCGAGACGTGAATTAAAATTGTATATATTTACAGAGGTATATGATGTCACACTCGTCCGTGGACTCGTCACAATGGACCCTGTGTGGGGAGCAATGGACCCTGTGTAGGGAGCAATGGACCCTGTGTAGGGAGCAATGGACGCTGTGTAGGGAGCAATGGACCCTGTGTAGGGAGCAATGGACGCTGTGTAGGGAGCAATGGACCCAGTGTAGGGAGCAATGGACCCCGTGTAGGGAGCAATGGACCCCGTGTAGGGAGCAATGGACCCCGTGTAGGGAGCAATGGGCCCTGTGTAGGGAGCAATGGACACTGTGTAGGGAGCAATGGACCCTGTGTAGGGAGCAATGGACCCTGTGTAGGGAGCAATGGACCCTGTGTAGGGAGCAATGGACCCTGTGTAGGGAGCAATGGACCTGTGTAGGGAGCAATGGACCCTGTGTAGGGAGCAATGGGCCCTGTGTAGGGAGTAATGGACCCTGTGTAGGGAGCAATGGACACTGTGTAGGGAGCAATGGACCCTGTGTAGGGAGCAATGGACCCTGTGTAGGGAGCAATGGACACTGTGTAGGGAGCAATGGACCCTGTGTAGGGAGCAATGGACACTGTGTAGGGAGCAATGGACCCTGTGTAGGGAGCAATGGACACTGTGTAGGGAGCATGTCAATCGGAACACAGTTCATGCACGGAGCGCACTTCTAACAAGCTGATTATCTGAATCAGGTGTGTTAACAAAGAGAGACATGCAAAAGGACTGTAATTGAGAACCTCTGGGCTAATATGACATCTCATTCAGGCACTGTTTATTAAGAACAGCACACTACTCACTAGTTTTGCTGTATGCAGTGTGTACTCATAATGGCGTACATGTGCAAACTTTTACACAAAATTGAAATTAAAATGTTAAATAATTCAGCATTTATTCATAAGATGATGCTAAATAAAACTTGGAACATGTAAATTAGGTAATGTGACGAAACTAATATAATTATGAATGCTGCACAGTATTTAGTGATAAGCTAGTATTTTATTCTAAACTATTTTAACTCATTTAATGTAAAGAACCACACTAAAAAAAATTGAAATGGTGTCAAATTTAGACCAACAATATTCAATCAGAAATATTACATTTCTGTAAATTAAATTTCTGCTAGTCAATTTCACAATTAATTACGTATAAAGATATGGCAAGAGACACGCTGAATTAAATGTGTATATACTGCATATATAAAAACAATAAAATAATACACTTTAAAAAAGTATTTTCTTGTAAAAAACAATGTATACAAAAATAATTTTTACAGTGTACATAATGATACAAAATTACGTTTAAATTCTACATAATAACAAGAGACAAGAATATATACTTATGCAAATCAGAAACTGGCTTTATGGAAATTAATTCCTTATCTCATAATCATCTACGCATTACTGTACTCAATAATACTCAACATACACTGTATATCTCAAGAGTTTTTCCAATAGTGCATGACTTCCATAAAAGGTGACGCTTTGATGTTGAATGAGGTCAATGAAAGTCTGCGATTCACATTACCGCCATCACACTCAACACTTCCTGTTTCTCATTTCCTGTGACATCATCACACCAGGTCACCAGGATGCTAAAGCGACTTTAACCATTTATGGAAAGGTAGCACGAGTCCACCCACTCGCAGACCCTTCTCCAGAGGACAGGAAGTAGTCACAAACCACAGGAAGTGAGAGTGCATGCGGCTTCGCTGTGCATGAAACCTTAAACAATGACATCGAAAAGCTTTGCATATAACATCACATATAATTAAAATGAACTTTTAACTAATATTTAAGTCTTACGGTATTGCAAAATACGGTATTTAAACATAACATTGCATCAACACTATTTCTGTGTTATTTTAGTATCGAGATACTATCACAATTTTTTATTAATATTTTGAATTACTTGTATTATTTATTTAAATTTTTGTTAAAGCTTTCCATTTTGTGTTTACAGTTTTTTTGTTCTGTTTTTTTTTCAGTCATTGTTTTAGTTATTTCAGTACATAAACTAAATGAAAATGAACAATACAATTTTTTTTGATATATTATTTTATTTATATTATTGCATTCTTATTAGAATATTGCTTCAACACGGTGTTATTTTACTATAATTAAGATACCATTAAAAAATTTTATATATATTGAATTCTTTTCAATTTTGTATTTTCATTTTAACTAGTTTGTACTTTTACTAGTTCTAGTTTTTAATTTTGCTGTGTTTAGCCATTTTTAATAATTTTTTTCAGTTAGTTATTTTAGTACAGCTAGTATTTCAGTAACTAAATACAAAAGACAATTTTTTCCTGGAAACTACCTAAATAAGTTCTATTAAATTTATAAGAATCTAGTAAAAAATCCAATAATCTAAAATAATGTATTGCATTTTTACTAGATTATTGTATTAACACTGTTATTTTCATATAACTGAGATACGATTCCATTTTTTTCTTAATGTTTGGAATTCGTTTTTATTTTCATTTTAGTTTTGCTGTGTTTGTGTTATTTTTAATATATATTTATCTACAAAGTTTGTATTCATTTTTTAATTATTTTTTGTTTGTTATTTTAGTACATAAACTTAAAACACTACATAAAATTAAATATAATTTTATTTTATTTTTTTATTTCAGTTAACATTTATTTTATTAAAAGTAATGGGAATGTATTTTATAGTATTAGTTTTAGTTCAAATGTAGGAATATTTGAGTTTGACATCACGTGAACAGAGAAACTTGATTGCTGAAACGAGACTGTAACACATTTACATTTATGCATTTAGCAGACGCTTTTATCCAAAGCCACTTACAGTGCATTCAGGTTATACATGTTTTTGTCAGTACATGTGTTCTCTGGGAATCGAACCCACAACCTTTGCACAATGCTCTACCACTGAGCCACAGGAACACATGGTCAATTATTCTCTTTTTACGATCTAACACAAAATCAGGCAACGGAGATATTAAGTATGAACATATGCAATGAGTAAAACAGGCCTGAGTGTCACAGGCTCTAATGCACATATTTCCCAAGCGTCCCGCACTAGTGTGAGTCCAGTCACCTGAGCAGCGAGTCTCTGCCGTCCACACGCGCTCAGGAATGCTCACTTGTCAGTGCCGCTGAAAGCCATTCATCGGAGCGAACAAAGAGAATTTCACAGGACTCACAGAGCAGATATTAGCATGTAAATAGAGGTGCGGCGGAAGCATGGGAACGGGTCCCGTCTCACACCATATAGACCACATGAAGAAAGTCATGCTGTGAGGAGCCTGAAAGAGCTTCAGAGAGGTGTTCAGATATTTCAGTCCCGATGACTAGAATTAGACGTCTCTGGTTAAACATACAGAGTGCCCTGCATTTACAGAATACAATCATACCAATAGAATTGACTGTAGAATTCACAATCTTTGGATGAATAAATGAAAATGAGGGCTGTATCGAATCAATAAATGGACTAGAGTCAAAATAAGTTGAAGAAATTGTAAATAAATATCTTACTATTTAACAGTAGAATGTGCTTCTCAAAGTAAGCTTAATACAAATGTATTAATAACACGGCATTTTCAAAGAATATCACTTTAGAATAAAGATTATCACTTTTCTTTTAATGTTTAAACATCTTTTGTGCAGCACTTCTTTTGGGCTAAACAAAAGGAAGTGTTATATTTTCATTTAATTACATGAATTAAAAATCAATTCAATTGTTAATGTTTTGTGCCTTCATTTGATTACCGGCATTTTTGATAATACATAAATCATAAATCCAGTAAACACAGGGACTTCTGATTTTTTTTTAAATGAATAGGGGTATATTATTGTAAAAAAAAACATATTATTATTGCTTTTTTACTGAATTGCTCATTTCACACCAGAGAGGTGCTATTACTTTTTTACTAATATTTAGAATTAATTTTTGGTTTTATTTTACAAGCTCAAATGCACAACACAGATGTGCCAAAACTATTGCAGCCAATAAATGAACTGCATATTTTAAAATCATTTTATACTATTGTTTTTATTTTTACATTTTTAGAGTACCATTTTTATTCAATTGTATTTATTCAGTTATTTAGACATGCTTTTTAGTTCTTAAAATGTGGTAATTAAACAAGTTTTTGGAGTATTCAAATTTAATTTACCCATTAAAACAGAATCCAGAAAAATGTAAAAAAATAAAATAAAATTAAAAAAAAGGAATTTGAGGGGACAATTTTTTTTTTCATATTGCCCAAAATTATAATTTTTTTTAAACTTCTATTAATTGTTAAATTGTATGTTTCAATAGATAGAAGCAGATATACGATATAAACATATAAAATTGATTTTCATTAGAAATAAATAGATTAAAAAAATTAACCCAGAAAAATGTAAATGGAAAAACAGCATTTGGGAAAGAAATAAAGGGCTCTACATACACCGTGCTGTGACTTCCTTTGCCTTCAGAAAGCAGTATAATTCCTCACATACTGCACATGACTGCTCTATTCTTAGATGCTCCCTCCAGTTCTCAAAGATGAGCGAGCGTCTGTTTGTGCCGGTGGAGGACACACAACACTGCAGGACTCGATCGCACATGCTTTATACTGGAAACTACAGGCATCATGCACAATCTGTTCAGAAGTCCTTCAATGTCATGTTTCATTGTCACAGAACAAACCTTTGGAGACTTTTGAGGAAAAATACATCTCTGATGCAGCAGCAATCGAAAGAACATATCAGTCTATCGTGCAATATTTCACTTTCATTCATGTCACATTATAAATAACTAGCAAGCAATAACAAAGGCCTCATATTCCTTTTAAGTTCTAAGTTTTATTGTTTTTTTAAATAGGTCAGCACAATTTTTTGAAGCGGGGGGGGGGGGGGTATTTAAAATGCAATAAAAACACAATTTGGCACAATATTAGAATATAATATATGAATAAAATTAAATGAAACCATGTATATTAATTTTAGGGCTGCATGATTTGAGGATTTAGAAAAGATAAAGAACACCAGGTTTGTTTTGCTTGTTTGTATGCAAGCACAATTGGACCCAAAATGTTATGTCAATATGATTATAAAATAATAATAAATAAAAGTATAATTATTAAACAATTTTATATAAAATATGATTATATTAATTATATTATTATCGTCTTGTATTATATTATTATTGTCATATTACAAATATTATATATAAATATATATTAAAAACAAAAAATATGACTTATTCTATTTTAAGGCAAGATTATGACTAAATGATTTCTCTGTATAATAAAAGCATTAGTGTGTAGTTTCAGTGTGAGTGCAGAGACTGATGCATTCAGAGACGCGGCTCCTTTAACACACACACACACACACACACAGTGAAGCTGAACCAATCCAGCGGGACAGATGCTCAGGACATGATCATGTACTCCTCTAGAGCTCCACTTTCAGAATCCGCTGCTCGTGAAATCAGAGCGAGAGGAGAAGAGGACCTGATAGAGGACTGCATCGGAGCATCATTCAACAGCCGAAACGGAGGATGAAACAGATCTCGAACTGAACCCAACGCAATCTCACAATCACTCAGTCTTATCTTCTTCAAAATAAAATTAAAAAAGCAACATTAAAAATGTATAATTATATGATATTTATTTATTCATTACAATTCTAAATCCATCACAAACTTAAAAATGCAGTAAATGCACAAAAAACAACCTCAAAACCTTTTTCAGCTAGTTGATTATTATTATTATTTTCATATTGATATAAAAATGACCAAATTTCAGGTTACACTTTTGCGGACCTACAAGCATGAAAGGCACACCTGAAGCTTTTTTTAGAAACAATAATTGCATTTTAAATTCTTTTGAACAATTCTTTTTAGTGCACTAGTTGAACCAGTTCATCAAACCGGACAGGACCGTCTGAAACATTTCACAGCTCGAGTTACTCAATCAAAACTCACTTTCAGACACCTGACAGTCATTCTGACTCCAAATGAGTTAATATAGAGCTTCTCTGATCGTATGATGAACGAACTCATTCAGTGCTCCCATTCAAAATAATCATATTTCCCCGTTTGCCTGATTAACTCACAGGTAATAATGTACATAACTGTAAATAATGATCATTTTCTTCCACTGACTGTTGTTTCGCTTCATAAGAACTCAATATATCATCAGGAGTCGCGGGTATTCATCTTGTGTTGCCTGATATGTCTTTATGACATTAAAGCAGAGGTTCCAATTCCAAGTCCCCCGCCTGCTATTTTGCATGTCTCTCTTTGTACAACCTGATCAGATAATCGCTTGTAGAAGTCGCTCCGTGCATGACTGTGTTCCGATTGACTCTCCTACCAGGGTCATTGCTCCCTACCGGTCCATGCTCCCAACGGGTCCATTGCCCTACACAGGGTCATTGCTCCTACCAGGGTCCTTGCCCCTAACAGGGTCCATGCTCCCTACACAGGTCATTCTCCCTACACAGGCCATTGTCCCTACAAGGTCCTTGCTCCTACAAGGTCCATTGCTCCCTACAAGTTCCCTGCTCCCTACACAGGGCCCATTTCCCTACACAGTGTCCATTGCTCCCTACACAGGGTCCATTGCTCCCTACACAGGGCCCATTGCTCCCTACACAGGGCCCATTGCTCCCTACACAGGGCCCATTGCTCCCTACACGGGGTCCATTGCTCCCTACACGGGGTCCATTGCACCCTACTCCCTGAGCAGGGAAATCCGCTGAAGTTTACTTTATTTCTGAACATTCATTCATGGATTTGCGCTGCGCGACGTCTTCACGCACGGACGAGTGTGACATCATATACCTCTGTAAATATATACAATTTTAATTCACGTCTCGCACACTTCGATGCACTTTGAATGGAATATATACGTTCGCTTCGAACTGGAATCATGGAGGAATATCCTGTGATGTCCACTTCGCAGGGCACTTACGTTCCAATAGAACAAACATCTGAAGCGATAAGAGTAACATACGAAATATGCAGAGCGGGGGGGCGCGAGGACTGGAGTTGAGAACCGCTGCACTAAAGTGACAATAGCCACTGACATGCATTTCTGAATAACCACGAACCAAGGTTTCAGCTAATAATCTGTTTTACTCTTCCACTGAAGAAAACACTTCCAGTATTACAGTACTGTACATTTACAGAACTATCCCTTTAAACGCTGACAGCACACTAGACTTTGATGGAGTGCACTCGGTTAATACAATACACCAAAATAGATCCACCGTCCTTGCTTTAACATTATCTTAATGAGAAAAATCAATCTTTCGGTTTTAAACGGATTAGCTGAACACATGGACACGAGCACAGCTTAAATATTTGCTCTAAAGCAATGTTTACTCAGAGCTGAACACACACAACGGTCTTTTACCTCGTTTATTGACGCATTTCACAACTCGACCAGGGTAAACTTGGACTGTGAACTAATCCAGCACCAGATTCTACAACACACAGCCTATAAAACAATATAAAACGTGTCTATTTAGGTTCTACAGAAAGGCCTTTATAAGCAAACATGTTGTTCTAGGAGTGCATGTGACGTGATTTTACCACCGCAATCCAGCTCTGCAGATAAACAGTCTCAGTGCGACGAAGACGTATGAGTTTCTTATCATGATAAATCACGGCCGGATGACGAGTACGTCACGTGACCAACCTGACCTGACCAGAATGACAACACCGCTGCTGCTAAGAGGAAAGACATCGGCAGCAATTCACTCATTTACTCACATTGTTAAGACAACTTCAAGATTCGAGTCTTGGGGTTTACTTTAAATCTTGAAGGAGAAACGAACCACCTACGACTATAGCAACACCTACAATATCCTAGCTTCGTCTAGATATAATAGTGCTTAATGTAATGCTGTTATTAGGTAGTTCAGCACAGTGACTGAAGATGTTGCTGGTTCCTGTCGGAGGTTATTTTAGGCTCATGATCTCAGAGATGAATTATTCTCAGGTTATTTCTGACTGTCACTGGACACCAGCAAACGTCAGTCTGTCGTCTCATCTACTGACTAGACAACAGACTCCAGAACCAAAACATGAGCGAGCCACGGTCAAAAACACAAGCCTGAGATCTTCTGAAGATCCTAAAGCAGTCGTATCGACCTCTAGCAGATCTAGAAGATGAACACATGAAGCATTACTTACTACATACTCCGTGGAATACATTAGTGCACGACTCTTTCAACACTCAGGAGATTTAATGGAGAGAAACTCGTCTGAGTATAAAACACACAAACGAGTCACTACTCATCAACCAGTAAGAATATAGAGCTTTAATATGAATATGATTTGATGAGAAATGACTCACAGACTTCTGAAATCTGAGCAAGAGTTAAGACACTGTTGAGATGTCTTCTGAAACTCATTTGGAGACACAGTCAGTCTTTTTCTCAATAGAAAGATCTCAGAAGCAGCAAATGCTAGTGACATTCTTCATTTGCCCTCGATTTCATTCAGATGTTCTGAAGGGCCGAAATCACTGAATTTGACCTCTCGATGTTATAGAAGATTTCTGTCACAATGATGACCGCATGAAACACTACTTATTACATCCTCAGGGGACAAATGCTCTTTCAAACTCGAAACTTAAGTGAAAAACTATATATTATAGTAGCAGCTCTCTCCGATGTTTCTCACAGAATAAAACACACACTAACCATCATCCAGTATGAATGTAGTTCAGATCATTTTAAGAGAAATGCTTAAGTTTAATATCGAGAACTTTGATTGTAAACGTGTGAAATCTGAGCACAGTTGGAGAAACATCTGAGAAGCAAGAGATGTTTTGCATTTTGCTCTCCGTTTCATTTCACTGCTGTCTTGGAGAAACAACGGAGATGTTCTTCTGAAGGTCCTAAATCAGTGGTTCTTCGACTTCTGGATCGTACAGTATATCGAGAAGATCTCTGATCCTGGAAAATGTTATTGCTCTTTCAAAGTTCAAAAGACCTATCAGAGAAAAATCTCAACATTTAAAGGTACCAGATGGTCTCAGCTGTTTTGAGAATAAATCATAAATCAGTCATAAGTTGTATATAATGAGTGATAAGAGTTTAGAGCTTTAAAATGAACGTGGAGCAGCTCAGATCACTTGATAAGAAATGCTTAAGTTTAATATTCAGAACTCTGATTGTAAACTTGTGAAATCTGAGCACAGTTGAGACACTGTTGAGATGTCTTCTGAAAGTCATTTGGAGACACGTGACATTGTTGGTCTTTTTCTCAGAAGAAACAGCAGGAGACACAAGCGATGTTCTGTGTGGTGCTCTTTATTTCATGCCACTGCTGTCTAGAGGAACAACTGAATTAATGAGATATTTGCAAGACCATAAAATGATGGACAATCTTCCTTAAGGCCTTTTACACCAGATATAAATATGATGAACAGGTCCAGTCTATGAATGTCAGTTGTGGCTTTCTTAATGGCCAAAAATGTATGATGCAATGGCTGGTGATGCAAGTCAGTCATATATTACAGCCACACCTAACCCGACAGAAACAAGACCTGACACGCGCGCTCCTTCATGAGAACCAGCAGAGGAACATTGCGCAATTCATCCAGTGTTATTACTCACCCAGCGTCTTCACGGCGATCTGTCTCGTGAGCGGCGGAGGCAGGTTGATGCACACCAGATCCACATCCGGATGCAGCAGCACGTCATCGATCCGGTTAGTGTAGAAGGGCACGTTCATGTCGCGCGCCAGCTCCTCCGCCTCCTCCTGCGTGCGGCCCCACAGCGCCTTCACCGAGAAGCCCTCGTTCTTCAGCAGAGGGATGATGACCCGGGTCGTCAGACTGGTGCCGAACACACCCACACCGGGCAACATGACTGTCGCGCGGCGCGCGGATGCTCACACACCGGAGGCGGGTGACCCGGCGGGTGCGGGTGCGAACCCTGATGCGTGAACTATGACCATTGCGCCTTTGGGTTCCTCCCAGCTGTGTAAAACCTCTGTAAATCAATAATTATCCATTCAAAGATGAGACGGATTCATCATCATCATCATCATCATCCACCTGCACACTGAGACCCGCGTCTGCGCATCTGTAAGAGATCCCGGTTTGAATGCACGTGATGATACAATATTACATGCACAAATGTATTTGTATCCGCTTCGGAATCGGCGCGTCGCGTTTTCTCTATATCATCCAGAAAGACGCAAGCGCTTCGCTGGCGAGGTCAATGCGTGCGCGTCACGATGCAAATGAAATCCAAATAGTATTTCTAAACCGTTCCTCCGAGCGTCTCGCTATCAATATTACGATCATCCACTGCGGCCGGTGCAGAGTTCCGCCCTCCCCGTTAACTCCTTCACAACCGGAGCCGCCAATCCAACTACAGCGAAGGCTTGCTGAGCGAATATTAATTACGCAGAGTGACGTTCGACAAAGAGGAGCGTCTGATTGGCTGCTGGAGGGTGGGCGCTGGGTCAGGCTGGCCAATCCGAAGGCGGCAGAGGCGCTGGTTTGTGAATATTAATCACGTTACGTAACAGGACGCCGTGAAGGTTACCGAGCAACGTCAGCGTAGTTGAAACGATTAATATTCATAAGCCAAGCCTGCGGCGTAGTAGGATTGGAAAAAGCAGAGGAATTATGCACACAGCGGGAGACAGTGACTACAGTGACTGCAAACACAATAACCCAGCGAGAAGATGACTAATTCATTATTATTAGGTTACAAACATGCAATAAGTGCCAGAGGAGACAATAAAGGGGTCATATTGAGTATTAGAGCAACAAAAGGGGAAAGAATGAATCAATTAATAAAAAAAAACATATTTGCATATTATATATATGTATATTTACAAATGCACAAACATAAAAATATATTATATAATGCATACTATATTTAAATATATATTATATATATAATGAAATATTTGATATTTAAATAGTTTATCATGGAATGGTGTGTATAATAAACAAATGTCATATTAAGATAATACATTTTGAGTGTCAGTGCTTAAGATTAAAATATCACAAAGCACTAAATATTGCGTCATTATTTCCAAAGGCGATTCAGTCCTCTCCATGAGTCAATATTCAGATGGAAACTACAGCAGCAGTGAGTCAATAACGTTACTGAACTCGCTCATAGCAGAACTGAGGATGATGATGATGATGATTAATCACTGGACTGATAGAAACACATTCAGCTTTGACCTATGACCTTCTCATCAGAAAAGCTCAAAACTCACTCTGAAAATATTGGTTGACTGACTTATTGCTGCTGAAAATAGTAGCATGAATGAAAAGAATGAAGTGAAAATGAACTCTTTCTTTGTATGTGAGTAAACGAGTATCAAATGACTCTCTTCTCGTGATTGAATCAGCCGCTCGTGTCTCTGATCTGACTGTGTGCTGCTGTGGATCATGTGATGTTCATGTGAAACACATGGGAACCCGGGACAGGAATATAGGGTCTTATACTGTGTTATATAGAATAATAGTGATTGAATCAGCCGCTCGTGTCTCTGATCTGACTGTGTGCTGCTGTGGATCATGTGATGTTCATGTGAAACACATGGGAACCTGGGACAGGAATATAGGGTCTTATACTGTGTTATATAGAATAATAGTGATTGAATCAGCTGCTCGTGTCTCTGATCTGACTGTGTGCTGCTGTGGATCGTGTGATGTTCATGTGAAACACATGGGAACCCGGGACAGGAATATAGGGTCTTATACTGTGTTATATAGAATAATAGTGATTGAATCAGCCGCTCGTGTCTCTGATCTGACTGTGTGCTGCTGTGGATCATGTTCATGTGAA
>QVTF01022360.1:0-25000 GCA_003573665.1 Oxygymnocypris stewartii | reverse complement strand
GGTAAGAACACGGTGTATAAAAAAGAATAATAATAAAGCAACAAAAATTAAATGTTGAAAAATCTTTCTAAAAATGCTTTCTGATTGTCTAAATCTAAACACAATCATTCCTAAACCTGTTTAAAGTGAAGTGTATAATTTATAAATATAATAAGGTTTTTCAAACAAATATTAAACACTTTACGACTGCTATTGGTCAGTAACCAATAGCTCCGCCCCCAAATTCACTCCATTGGTTGAGCAAATGTCCAGCTCTGGTCACTCAAGCAAACAAACAAACAAACACAATGCAGTAAAACACTTCAGCTTCAATCCTAATACATTGCTTTCGTTAACTCGACGGTTTTACACAGTACTCTACTAGTAATGCCTGGTTAATTTAAGTGCCCCTGTTATGGATTTTTTTAAATGACCTTTCATGCAGTGTGTAACAAAAATGAAGTTTTAAATCTGAAAGTGCACCGTGTATAAAGTTATTGTCTCTCAAAAGAAAGAGTCGACTTTGTTTTTTAAAAACGAATCCAAGCCGTTTCAAGCTGACATCAAAATGAAGCATTAGCATTTTGCTCGCCCACTTGTTGCGCGCACAGACCTGGGAAAACTTGGACTTTCGCGTTGGTCTGAATGAAAATGCAAATTCATTCTTTGCCACTAGGTGCTGCTTTTGGAGCGTTAAAAATGTCTTTTTCCCTAGTAATGGCTTTACACAAAGCAGCACACAAAGGGTTCAATTAATCGACCAATCACCGCAGATTAGCGTCACACAAAGGGTTCAATTAATCGACCAATCACCGCAGATTAGCGTCACACAAAGGGTTAAATTAATCGACCAATCACCGCAGATTAGCGTCACACAAAGGGTTAAATTAATCGACCAATCAACGCAGATTAGCGTCACACAAAGGGTTAAATTAATCGACCAATCAACAGATTAGCGTCACACAAAGGGTTAAATTAATCGACCAATCAACGCAGACTAGCGTCACACAAAGGGTTAAATTAATCGACCAATCAACGCAGATTAGCGTCACACAAAGGGTTAAATTAAATCAACCAATCACCGCAGATTAGCGTCACACAAAGAGTTAAATTAATCGACCAATCAACGCAGATTAGCGTCACACAAAGGGTTAAATTAATCGACCAATCAACGCAGATTAGCGTCACACAAAGTGTTAAATTAATCGACCAATCACCTCAGATTAGCGTCACGCAAAGGGTTAAATTAATCGACCAATCACCGCAGATTAGCGTCACACAAAGGGTTAAATTAATCGACCAATCACCGCAGATTAGCGTCACACAAAGGGTTAAATTAATCGACCAATCACCGCAGATTAGCGTCACACAAAGTGTTAAATTAATCGACCAATCAACGCAGATTAGCGTCACACAAAGGGTTAAATTAATCGACCAATCAACGCAGATTAGCGTCACACAAAGGAGGGGTTTTGAACGAATCATTTGGGAGTCGTTGAGCAAATAAGGTATAAATAAATGCATATTATAAGAAAATTAAAGTATTTTTTGACCTTGCATGCATGTCAACCTTTTTTTAGGAACTCCCAAAACCAAAATATGAACCTTTCATAACCCATAATAGGGGCACTTTGTGGATTCTCCATGTTTAACACACCCGGTAACCCAATAACATCATGAATGTCAAGACAGAGACTAAATTTCATTCCAGCTTATGAGAAAACACATTTATTGCTGAGAGTAGGAGATTTCTCAGTGCTGGTTCTGATCATCAGCAAACGTTGTGCTGGACAGGTCGTGCCCTGTGCTTTTATCATACATTTAATGAAACAAATCTATTAAAAAAAGTGCAAATACAGCTGAAATCATCCTTATTAAACTGATTTCAGTGAGTCATGCCGAGATGGAGCCAAAACAAAACCTCAGTTCTCAACGATGAGACCAAACATTAGTGCTTTTCTCCTTATACGCTGCTCGCGTTAAACATTTCAACTTTTATCATACAAAACCCTCAATAAGTGGACATCACGCTCGGGTAGTGATGAATAAAAGTTATTGCACAATCTGTATCATGATGTCAGTAACGTCATATTCATTATTGTTCAAATTGGCCATCGTGAAAAACTTAAACAATGATAACAGTAAAAGTGCGTTTTCGCAACTCGGATATGGATTCAAGGTCAAGGTCAGGGTCAGGGTCAAGGTCAAGCCACAAGAATACGCTCATTTTGCAGCTTGGTTCGCTAAAAGTCGATGTTGTTTTAGGTATCAAGCAACAGTTTGAATTGTAGCGAGCATACACAAATAAAAAGCAATGCAGGATGGAGACGAATGAATCAATTATTAAACGAGCATTAGCAACAAATTCAAATGTTACTTTTATAAAAAGCGCCTGCTTTAAGCCTTCGAATGGTACGCGCTTCAAAAAGTCTTCAACCTCTTGAAAAAACAAACGATGTTGCACACTGAACAAACATAAAAACTAGCACAGTACGAACAAACAAAAGAAAACAATAAAAGAGTCATAAATTAAAATGTTGCGTTATGAACTTCATCATCGTTTGTATCGGTTTCTTCTCGTTGTCTCTCTTCAGGAGGGTTGCATAAGTCACTGTCCTGTAATGAACGCCGCTGGAAACCACGACCGATAGCTTTCTCCATGATGTCCGGCTTTGCTGTGGGGAAAATAAAAAGTGAATTCCTGCCTGCAGGCGTCGGGCTACCATCCGCTTTATGAGTATATGGTGATGACTTCACGTCCGCCGCCACGCACCAACAGGACCCGGTTGAGACCCTCCATCATAACCTCCAGAAACTCCATGTCTGAGTCACATCAGTCAAGGAAAAACTTTGAGAATAAAATTATATATACATATACATACATACACACACACACACACACACACACACACACCTGGAGCAGTGGGGACACACACACATACCTGGAGCAGTGGACACACACACACACACACACACAGACACTCACTCTCTCACACACACACACCTACACACCTGGAGCAGTGGAGACACACACACACACACACACACACAGACACTCACTCTCTCACACACACACACACACACACACACACACACACACACACACACACACACACACACACACACACACACACACAATGTTTATTTGAGTGTATGTGTATATATAAACATTACATGAAAAAAATAATTGTATTTTAAAATGTTAAACATTAAAAAATAAAAACAAATAAAAATGTTTTATCAGAAATGTTGAAAATGCTATTATAATTTTTACTAATATGTAGAATTTCCTACTTTTTGTTATGTGCTTTTGTCATTTTTGTAATATAACTATTTAGCTTTAATCTATTTATATCAGTTTTAATTTTACTTCAGTTTTCGCTTGCAATTATTTTAGCCCTTCAAAATCAAACTTATTTTATTTAGTTGCTTAATCTTGTTTAGGCTTTCTTTTAATATTTTCATTTTTAACTTCTTTCAGCATAATATTAATTAGCAAACATGTTTAACATTTTAGTTAATGTTTTTAGTGTTTATATTTTAATTTTAGTTTTTAAGTTTAGTTTTAATTTTAAGTTTGTCTTTTATATATATATATATATATATATATATATTACTTGGGTTTAATGTATTTATATCCGGTTTGGTTTTACTTCAATTAAACATATGTTTAACAGCTTTAGTTTTTGATAACAGTAATAACGCTGACTCATCAGTGGCTCATCCACTGAGAGATGAAGCTGTTATAAGTGTGAGTGTAGTCAGTGTAAGGATACAGTTTTCATCGCCGCCTCTGTTCTTGGGTGGTCCGGGCATGTTGAGGAGCACCAGGTGAGCTCCCTGGGACTTATTGACCACCACTTCATTGAGTTTGATGGCCGTGTGCATGCAGCGCACATTAGACTGATTCCTGCGACACACGGTCATGTGATGAAGGACAGACAACAATCAACAATCAACATTTAATGAGCTTTTTTAAAGTCTACTTTTAGTATATATTTCAGTATTTGCAAAGCATAGCCTCATATTCATAGTTTACGGTGATCTCTGAGGTCAAATGCAAATGCCTCTATTATTACAATTATATTCAGATTGTTCAATGGTTATTCAGTGGTCAAATATCTGTGTATAATGATGCTAAAGACTACAGTATAACACTTCACTGTCCAGGACAGCTGTGCTTTAAATAATACATATGCTGAATATGGCATGATAATTACATTTGCACTGTAATTCAAGCATTGATCACATTTCATCTTAGTTATATAATAAAGCCCTGTTGAGGTTAGTGAGCACAGCATGCAGATTTGACATGAACAGCATATGCCCTTAATGAAGCATAAATGATGGCATCACAAATATGCCACAAAAAACTTGTGCTCCTCAGCGCCACCTGGTGCCAATAAATAAACCACACTAAATATACCAAAAAAATATTATTTTTTTATCATAATAATTTTTAATATTTTAAATGCAATGCAATTTTAATACATTATTTTTAAATAATATAATAATATTTTTAGAATATATAATACAATAAATTTGTATAATAAAACATAGTCAATCATTTTATAATGTAACAAAAAAATTATATACAAATTATTTATCAAGAATTTTTCAAATAATTTAGAATTCAATTTTTATTATTATTATAAAAAAACATGAAATGTAATTGTAAGATTATGCTGGGCACAACAGGTGAAGGTGAAGCACAAGTTTTCTTCAATTGCTCAGCTCTGATGGACGTGAGGGAATGCTGGGACATACACACATGCATGCTTACACACATATCAAAGCTCATATACAAACATATATATGAAGAGCTCTTTTCCAAAACGCGATAAACGCCAAATTTAAAGAAAATGAGTTTGTCATGCCATTTTGCTGTGTACTGAACCTATTCACTGCTCCATCAATGTTTCATGCCAAATCACTATATTTCCTTGTTTAAAATGTGCTGCAAGATGCAGTTCTTTTCCAAACCGCTATAAGCGCCGAACCTGTTTTTAGCCTAAACGCGATATATCCTCATATGACTGGACAAAGAAAATCACAAAAAAACAACAAAAAAAGCAGGTTCGTCACTCAGGTGGCGCGTTAATACCCGCTGTGGGATGGCAATGTAACAGATGTGTATACCAGTAAGGGCTGTGTGTAAACCTCACTCCCCTGACCTCAAAAAGAGGCGCTCTAGCGACTGACACTAACGGCTGTAGCCTTTGGCGTTCCTTGTTAGAGCGCCCGCCTCCCGCGCCGGAAACCCGGGTTCGAGACCCGCTCGGTGTGATGGTGCGGAGCCGGGGGGGGGGGCTACATCAACACAAGGCTGGTGCGACCGGCTTATAGTATGAGTCCCATATGTTGCATGTTCTCTTTTTTTTTAAAGACATAAACCAACATAAAAAAAAAGGATGGATTTGTAGCGTTTTGAAAAAAACAAACAAATAATTGGAATTTATAATCGACAATATTGTTGTTTCATTTAACAATCATTGTTTAACATGTTCAGACTGAGCCAACAGACCATTTTAACAGGATACATTGAATATTAACAAAATGTATGGGTCTAGGTAAAAAAATGTCCTTTTCTCTAAAACTATTAAAATGGATTTATAGCGTTTTGGAAAAGAGCTCTTCATATGTTCAGTGTGCTGCAGGGTTTGGGACGGGACACAGACAGACGGACAGATACGGTACAGAGAAATGTGACTTACAGACTCTCCCATTCGCTAGAAGGAGGAAAACAGAGACAGGCTTAAACACCCCCACACCATCACAGACACATCTCACAGCACAGCCCATGCGTTTACCATATAAGCCAAGTCAGCTTATCAGATTACCCTTGTCCAGCACTTCTCAAAGCAATCATAGCTAAATCATGTTCGGGACATTAACCTTTAGATCGTATTTCAAAAGAATGAATAAGACAATTCATGACAAATACAATTAAACAAAAGCAAACAAACAAACAATAAATAAATAGACCCCATAGACTTACACGATGAAGGTACGTTTCAGAAGAAAGTTACAAGGAAATGTGTAACAGGTAAATTAATATGTAAATAAATACTAATATTTGATTATTGCTGGTTGTATTTGTTGTACTTCCTTTAATTTATGCTGGTTTAAAAATCTTTGTCATAAATTTACTATGAAAAAATCACAAAAAAATGATAAGGTAAAATACCTGTAGGCATTACAATAATGAAAATGTATGGAAATGTGCTGAAATGTTATGAAAATAATGCAAAATGCAAAATATCCTAATGGCCCTATGCTAAATAAATAAAAACTCACACATTTATCTTTTTAACTAAATCATGATCTACATGTTTTTGTGAGTTTCACCTATTAAATCATTAAACCTATTATCACTGAGAGGATTAATAATTCATGTTAATATTATATGAAGACCAAAATCTATTGGGCAGATATGAATGTATGGAGACACACAGACACATGGTGGACGCGTGAGCGTTACACACTGTGGTCATGCAGATCAGATCGACACACACCATGCAGACTGTGTCCTGAATTACCCAGCAGCCCCTGGGCTCTGAACATGCAGCCTTGCTCTCTTTACATGTCAGTATTAAACCAGAGTCGGTGTGTGTGACTTACGGTTTCATGTTGAACAGGTCCCGCATCACCATGGCTGCGTACGGCTCTCGGTTGCGGTTGCGTTCGGAACAGAACTTGTCTTTGGTCCAGGTCATGTGGACTCGCTCCGGCGACACGTCGGCCTTGTCGTTTAGAGCCGCGTGAGACGCCGTGTTTCTGTCGTGGATCAGCTGAGCCTGTGCAGTTATCACCATCACACATTAAACTCATTATTCAATCATGCAAATGACACTTACATGTTCTGTGTATCTAAACTGATTTGATGTATCTATATCAACGCAAATTCATGCAGAGCATGTCAGATTAATGTTTTAGTTATCTACTATGCACACATGCAACTGTATTAGTCTGTGATATGCTGACTGACAACATGCGATAGAAACAAGTATGTAATGGAAATACAAAAAAGAAACAAATAAAATGAATAAATAGAAACATGGGAGAATAAAAGGGGAAAATATAAATAAATGAATTAATAATAATGTGTTTATTTATGACTTACATATTTATTTAGTCAAAACTAAATGGGGAGAAACAAAAAATGAAGTATTTATTTATAGTTACAAGGACAAGAAATATAAAAGAAGAAAAAAATAAAAAAATAAAAATAAAAAATACAATAAAATAAAAACGTATTTTTTTATTTAGTTAGAAATGTGATGAAATGAAAGGAGAAAAATAAATACACAAATGGGTTATTATTTATTTATAGTCAAAACTAAATGGGGAGAAACAAAAAATGAAGTATTTATTTATAGTTAAAAGGACAAGAAATATAAAAGGAGAAGAAATACAAAACAAAATAAATAAAATATATACAAATTATATTTTTTATTTAGTTAGAAACGTGATGGAATGAAAGGAGAAAAATAAATAAACAAACAAAAAAATAAATGGCTTATTATACTGTATATTTATAGCTCAAACTAAATCCAGAGAAACACGAGGGAACGAAAGGAAAGTTCACGAGGGGTCACAAGTGTTTAAAGATGGCCGTGCATGGCATGATGACGTCACTGACACATGCATGATGGGAAGAGGAGCTACAGAGCCGATGCTAACACTAATGCACACATATATCAGCGTAAGGACGCGAGCGATGATCCAGCTCGTCTGGCTCGGTGGTTTTAGGATTCGCTACCTCGTCTTGTTTATCGTCATCTAGTCGGGCGTTCTGGTTATTGACGGCCGAGCCGTGAGCGCCGCTCTGGTTCTTCCTCCGAATGGAGGTACGCGACTCGTCCGTGATGCTTTGAATCTGAGAGAAGCGTTTCCGTGATCGTAGCAGGAATGAAAGAGGACCACAAGTCACACAGCGCCGCCAGCCCAACATCATTAACCACAGCAACTCACAAATATCTGGTCCTTTGCACCATAAATTCAAAATAAGACAAACAAATGTGTACAAGGAAAAATAAGCTTATTTAGTGTTCCTGTGGCTCAGTGGTTAGAGCATTGCGTTAGCAGCGCAAAGGTTGTGGGTTCGATTCCCAGGGAACACATGTACTGACAAAAACATGTATAACCTGAATGCACTGTAAGTCGCTTTGGATAAAAGCGTCTGCTAAATGCATAAATGTAAATGTAATAATATAATGTCATATATTTAAATGATAATATTATATGAAATTATAACATATATTTAGATTAATATATATTTAAACTGCTTAAATAATTTAAAACTAAAAATTATATATATAACAATATTTATTATTTTTGTTATATATATATATATATATATATATATATATATGCTGTACACTAAATACACTTCGCAAATGTGCTTAATTTAATATACTTACAATAAAAAATACTATATTTTATATTTATATAAAAAAAAAATATATACAAATATATAATAAAAAAAAAATTACACAAAATATATTTTCTTATTTTTTCATTTGCTTTGAGAGTGAAATATTTGCACATTTCTTGATGGCTTTGGCGAGATTGAGTCGTGTAGCATTAATGAAGACACTCTGTTCAGCTCAATGCTGTTCTACACGCCGAGTGTCATGAAACCTCACCTCTCGCTCGCGCTCCGTCCTCGACAGCTGCATCTGCTTCAGCAGCTGTGAGCGCTGCTCCATCACCAGCGTCTTCTCGTAGGTGAAGGCCGAGATGTCACTGTCGTGCTGGAGAAACACAGACAAACGCTGTTACAGCAGTAATATGATCAGCCACACACACCGACGCCACGCGCTCTCTGGGACATTACAGCGGGGTTAAAGAGGATCAAACGTTACTACTGCGTGATACAAGTATAGCACTTTAAATAGCATGTTAATGTTAATATGAAATATATGTAAAAAAGGTATATTAAAAATATATTTAATATGAACAAATGCAAATATTACATCACTATTGCATGATACAATTATAGCACTTTAAATATCATAATAGCAATTTTAATATTAAATATATGTACAAAAGTATATTAAAAATATTTTTAATATTAACAAATGTAAATATTACATCACTATTGCAATATAAATTAATAATAATAATAATAATAATTCAATATGTAGCAAAAATAAATAATTATAATAATAGTAAAATATAATTTCAGAAAATTAAAACATTATTATTAAATAATACAAAAATGTATACTACTACCACTACTACTAATATTATAATATTATTTAGCGATAATAAACAATTAAAATAATCACAATATAGTGCAATAACATTTTGAAGTACTATAATTTTAAAGATAATATTAATATTCCCTAATATAATATAAATTATGTTAATTAGTGTTCCCGTGGCTCAGTGGTTGAGCATTGCGTTAGCAGCGCAAAAGGTTGTGGGTTCGATTCCCAGGAAACACATACTGACAATACATGTATAACCTTTGGATAAAAGCGTCTGCTAAATGCATAAATGTAAATTAATATTATTAATATAATATATTTTGCAGTCCTGCTCCACAATAAAATCCACGTTACATCCCGATGTCGAGAAACTCCATCTGCAGCAGCGTCTCCTCACCATTTCCACGACCTCCACCTCAGCATTCAGACGGAGGTGATAGAGGAACATCTGCAGGTCTTTCTTCATCTGGATGCTGTTGTCATCCAACTGAGCCACGGTGAAAATACGCATCTTACACTTCCTCCACACCTGAGAGACAGAAGAGCATTAAAACACGTTTCATCCGGAAGTACCGTGCGCTGTAGTGATCGACCGATATTGATTTTTTAGAACCGATACCGATTGTTTGTACGTTTATGTACCCGATAACCGATATTTATTCACTGTTATAAAGTACATAACTGAGTAAGTCCATTCGTCACTTTCAGTCATCTTAACAACAACAAACAACTGTTCATTTTCATGTAAAATTTAATCTTCAAATTACAACAAAAACATTTTATTTATAAAAAGCATCATCAGCAACACTGATATTAACAATAAGCAAAAGAATGTTTTCAAATGGAGAAAATAAAGGACAGAAGTCATATAAATTCATGTTAAACTACAGTTTTAGGTTTATAATCTGTTTAATAGACTAAAGATTGAAGAATAATTCACTGAATAATATTCTCTGGAATATTGAAATAAGCTATAACAAACACAACATCGTATTTTATTGCATTTCTTAACTGTTTTATCAGAATTATTAAAATGTTTTTGTCATTATAAATTATGAAAACTGCTGACAAACTGCCACTGCTCCAGGTGTGTGTGTGTGTGTGTGTGTGTCCACTGCTCCAAGTGTGTGTGTGTGTGTGTGTGTGTCTACTGCTCCAAGTGTGTGTGTGTGTGTGTGTGTGTGTGTGTGTGTGTGTCTACTGCTCCAAGTGTGTGTGTGTGTGTGTGTGTGTGTCCACTGCTCCAAGTGTGTGTGTGTGTGTGTGTGTCCACTGCTCCAGGTGTGTGTGTGTGTGTGTGTGTCCACTGCTCCAGGTGTGTGTGTGTGTGTGTGTGTGTGTCCACTGCTCCAGGTGTGTGTGTGTGTGTGTGTGTGTGTGTGTGTGTGTCCACTGCTCCAGGTGTGTGTATGTGTGTGTGTGTGTCCACTGCTCCAGGTGTGTGTGTGTGTGTGTGTGTGTGTGTGTATGTGTGTGTGTCCACTGCTCCAAGTGTGTGTGTGTGTGTGTGTGTGTGTGTCCACTGCTCCAAGTGTGTGTGTGTGTGTGTGTGTGTGTGTGTCCACTGCTCCAGGTGTGTGTGTGTGTGTCCACTGCTCCAGGTGTATGTGTGTGTGTGTGTGTGTGTGTCTCCACTGCTCCAGGTGTGTGTGTGTGTGTGTGTGTGTGTGTGTGCTTGGATGGGTCAAATACAGAGAACACATTTCACTGCTGGTTATACTCTGTATAATTGTGTGTGACTAATTAAAACAAATAAAAAAATAATTAATATATATATATATATATATATATATCAGTTATCGTTTTTTTTTCAAAACCGATATCCGATTATGGTAAAATGCTTAAATCTCGGTAAACCGATATATCGGTCGATCTCTAGTGCGCTGACTGAGAGCCGTACCTTGTGCTGCTGCAGTAAGAACGGCAGGAGCATCAACATGCCTCCGTCATGAACGATCCACCACACGTCGATGGTTCCTTCCCCGAGACGCTCCTGGTGAGGGAAACTGTCCACGTTCTTGGCCACCAGCAGGGCCTGATTGGCGGCAGTGGTTTCTTGGACGGTTTCTGTGGAAGAACAGATCATACAGGTCTTTCAGGGTGTCACAGCAGCTCTGTTTGGATATGAAGTCAGACTCAAACCTATGAAGTTCCTCCAGGACTGCGGGTCGTTGGACTGTTTCCAGTTGGCGGGCCAAGCCATCAGAACAGAGTTGTGCTTCATTCCTCCGAGTCCGGCGGACTGGATGAGGTGAGAGAAGCCGTCGCGCAGGTTTGACGACACCACAACATGGCAGAAACCCTTCGTCTTCTCTGCGGCCATGGCTGATTTGATGCTCTGCAGGGTCATTAAGAGAACAAAATGCCCTTTTTAGATCATCTAGGCTTCATAACATGCTCAGTTCTCTCTGTGGCCACTAGGTGTCAGTAAGACTTTAATGCTGGCTCCTGCTGTTTATCTGAGGACAGAAACTGACTGTGTTGCAGATCAAGACGTAATCACCTTACATAAGAGTGATTCTTCAATTAGAGGAACTATCTGTCCCCCGGGACGATTTTAAAGACAAGATACGTTTACAAAAAACAATCTGTGAGTCTAGCTATGAAGGGAACGCTATAATAATGTGAAAATCTTCTCAGTTCGTCTGTGCTGAAAAATGTAAATGGTCAGAATTCCTCTACTCTGATAGATATGTATAATACATTTATGAAAAAAGCAGTAATTATAGTTTTTAAATTGGAGATAATAATTTATATATATATTTAAAGTATATAAATATTATCAAAAACATAATTTTAATTGATCAAATTAACAACATCAACAATAATAAATAATAAAATAAAAATTATAATATAATTCAATAATCTGTAAAAAAAATGACAAAAATAAGCAGATAATATTCTCTCTTATTATTGTCTTTTTAATTGGTTTTCTTATTTTGAAAAGTGCATTTGGCCAGTTTCTCTACTCAGAATCTACACATATATGTATAATAAATGTAAATAAAAAGGTGATTTTTTCAATTAGAGAAACTTTTTGTCCTCTAGGATTCATCTACTTAATTTTTTTTTTAAATCACAGTTTAAAAGGGTAGATAATAAAAATATAAAATTATATAAATTCTATAAAGAAAGTAAATTACTATATGTATTAAATAAATTAAAAACAACAATAAAACGTAATAAAAATATGTCAATTCTATGTAGCAACAATAAATAATACAAATATAAAGTAGATAATAATAATTTTAAATTCTTATTATTGTATTTTTACACGTTTTTTGGAGTGCTGAGATTTCTTTTATACAGAGAATCAATATAAAACAGTTTTAAAATAAGATAAATTCCACTGAATTTTGTGTACGAATCATATTTTTCCTAAAATCCTTTTTTTTTTAATTGCTGCCCAATATCTATTTTTCTCCCAAACGTAGATTTGAAGCAGCAGAAGGGCCTGTATTCGAGGTTTGTGTCACATGTCCACCTGCTCTGCTCTCTTGGCGTCCGTGTCTCGGGTCAGGTAGGTTCCCTCCAGTACCGAGCCCACGATGGTCAGACCTTTGCCTGCTTTCAGCTGCGTGGTGAAGGACAGGAGACGAGGGTGTTTCACACACAGCTCAGAGTCCAGATTGAGCAGCACCAGCAGCTGAGGCCTGACAGCACAGAAACATGGGAAATACAGATTTATAACACTACTACAGTCACTGAAGATCTGTTGTGTGATGAAACTGCATGTTTAAAATACACATCTTTTCATAACCACAGCTATAATACTCACCTATTCATGATTACAGCTTCTCATAGTGCAGTGCATGTGTGTTTTAATGCTTTATATTCTTCTCTGAATAGTATGCATTAGTGCATAACGATTATTTTCCAGAACAGCTGACTCAAAGCACGACTGCATCTGCTATAATGAAAGGCATTGGGAAAGATTCTCGGCTCTGAAATCACGCCGTGGAGGTTTTTGCGGATCAGGATTAAAAGATTATGCAGGACTATCAGAGGTGTGATGCTTTCAGATGAATGATGTTAACCTGAGGCTAAAAGTCAACAGCTCAGCCATTATCATTAATCATTTACTCTTTATTAAATCCTGAAACAAGTGTAGAAATAAAATCCACTCAAATTAATTCCAACCTGGGGTTATTCTGGTGCATGCGGGCAATGATTTCACAATCTCGTCGTGATCAAACCAAGCCACGAGACGTGGTATTTTAGCATCATTAATTAAGATACCGATTTTATTAGGGATGCACCAAAATGATATTTCTAGGCCGAAGCCGAACAAAATGAATCACTGAAGGACATCATTGCATAAATTGAATACTTTTTACTGTTTTATCTTGCTTTTCAAAGAAAAAATCTAATTTAAAAATACCTATTTAACATTTTTTTACATTCTAGCAGACATTACATCAACAAAGCACATTTTAACTTAAAATGAATAAGTTAGTAAAATAATATTTTTCTTGACTCTAGGACGTATTTGTTTTACTGTGCAAATAAAGAGAATTTATATAGAACAATAGAAATATTACAGATCCCGATTTGAACACTGTGTGTTAATGTTATAATAATTATCGCTTTTTATTTCTCTTCTTTCTTACTACTAGTTTCACTTCTGTTTATGTTTTTATAACAATACTAACTATGTGTAAGTAAGTTATTGTTTGTTAACATGTGTTTGAGTTTTTTTAGCATTACTGATAAACTACTGCCGCTTGATTTATCTATTTTAATTTTAGATAAATGATGTATGAATTTATGTCTTTATAGGTATTTTCTTTAGTTTTAGTTTTAGTTATTTTAGTAACGTTACTTCAACATACTTCATGGAAATGAAATAACATATATATATCTTTATACTCATACCTTTTGTTGTTTTAATATTTTGAATAGTTTTTAGCTTTATTTTGTGTTTTCATTTAAATGTTTAGATTGTATGCATTTGTCATTTTGTTTCATTTCTCAATTTTCTTAAATGTGTATTTATAGAGTTTTAACTTCTAGTTCGTTACTTATTTTTATTTGTAAGTTGCTTTGGATAAAAGCGTCTGCTAAATGACTAAACAGTAAGTTGTAATTATAATCATCAATATTATTGTGTTACTTTTTTATTTGATTTTACAGAACAGTAAAATTACAATGCTAACATTTATGAATGTTGATGGAGTTGCTTTTCCTTTTTATTTTGGCGTAAACCCGCAGGAAGACTTCTTTTTGTTGACAACGGCAGATTAATAAATGATTCTCATTATGGATTTGGGAAGATGTTTGTCGCACGTATTGCTTTGTCACATACCTTGTAAAAATTCATACAAATGCTCAGTTTCAGCTCAGAATGTCCTCGCGCTTGAACCTTGAACCCTGTCCCTGGCTAACAGCTGCAGCACTGTTTGAATGCAATTCGTGAGTATATTAGAAAACATAACGTCTGCAGTTTATTGAAATGTTTGAGGCCATTTCGTGATTTTAATCATCATACGGTAACAACCACCTCTTCCTCTTCTCCTGGAAGACAACCGTCTCTCGGGTGCTTGTAGTGATTATTACGTCTCTCTCGGACGGTTTGAAATGCTTCCACACTGCCGTCATGTTTGCTGCATTAGTGCGCGTCTCTGTTTGATTGCATCGTGTCATTGTTCAGCAGAATTTATGCAGTGTTTTTGCTTATTCGGCCAAACACTGGAAGAGTTTGTTTGCTATTTTTGGACGAATTATTTTGGTTGCCGAACATTCGGTGCATCTGTAGATTTTATTACTACTTTGAAGAATTATTTATTATTGTTAATTTTTTTTTTTTTTTTTTTATTTTGTCGTCTATTTTTTTTTTTTTTTTAGTACATCAAGTTAACCTAAAAGAAGATAGGAAATGTTGCTTTGGCAGCTGAAAGAGTTTTTTATATAGATGTATATTTTTTATTTCAGTTAACAGTTATTTGAAAAAAGTGTTTTTTATGATTGAAATGTTGGTTAATAGTTTTAGTTCTAATAATCTGAATGTGATGGCCAGACTATCATCATGTCAGAGGATCTCGAGGGCATAATAAAGCGGTTTAGACACAGGAGTAACTCAGAAGACCTTCGTCTCGCGCTCACAGAACCCAGATCAGTTTCTGCTGCCGTGGATTAGAGGAATGAACAGATTTGACCTGATTCCTGAAAGACGACTGAAGTTTCATCGCCGCTCGTTGTTTACGGGTTATTTCATCTATGAAAGATTACTGGGACAAATACAAAACTGATTCTCTCTGGATTACACCACAGGAGAGAAGATATAGAAATGTGTTGACTGACAGATGTTTGCTATTCTTTTATTGTTTTGTTTGGCTTTTACCTGATTTTATTGTTTTTGTTTGTTTGTTTTTTTCCTGGTTTGTGATGTTTGTATGAGATTATTTTAAAAAATAAACTTTCTTTTTAATTTCATAAAACTGTATTTTTATTTATTTATTATTATTCACTGAATTTTCCAAAACTGTAACAGTTAATACATTTTATAAAATGAATTTAAAAACAAATAACTTAAATAATAAAAACAATAATTTACAAATATTTAAATGAAACTTTACAAATTACATTGTGATGAAAGTTTGGGCTCAGTAAGATTTTATGCTCATCAAGGCTGCTTTTATTTAATCAAAAATTCAGTAAAAATCTGAAATATTATTACTATTTAAAATAACTGTTTTCTATTTTAATATATTGTAACATGTAATTTATTCCTGTGATCAAAGCTGTATTTTCAGCATCATTGCTCCAGTCTTCAGTGTCACATGATCTTCAGAAATCAGTATAATATGAAACATTTCTGATTATTATCAACGTTAAAAACAGTTATTTCTGTGGACACTGATACATTTTATATTCCAGGTTTCTTTGATGAATAGAAAGTTCAAAAGAACATTGTTTTGAAATATAAATCAATGTAAAATAAAAACCCTACTGATTCCAAACTTTTGGACATGTATATATTGGATGTATTGCTTTATGAAAGCATGCTTTGGTATTCTGTGATCCTCACCTCCAGTTTTTGGTGTGCGGCGGCGCCTCCTCCAATCGAATGAGAGCGTATCGCGCCGCGTTGAGCGACAGACCGCGGATCCCATCGCCCCACTCCTTCTCCGCCCTGAACACGGATGTGAAAATCCAGTTTAAACTCACAATCACTCAGCCAGATGAAGCCCAGTTCATCTGTAATCCGCTTAGCGTCTCACGGCGTGGGCGTGAATGCACTCCTGCAGCTCTTACCCGCGGTACTCGATGTATTTGTAGATGCATCCAGCGATGAGCATGGCCACCAGAGCGTAGTACCAGGAGCAAATGAACATCAGAGCCAGACACAGACTCAGTCCCAGGAACGAAAGAGCCCTGATGAAGGAGAACAGCAGCATAAGATCAGGTAAAGCAGATAAACGTTTCCAATTAAACAAACCACATGAACAACTAGACAGTGATAAGACAGCAAACGGAGACATTTCTGCACCCTGACGTTATTATAAAGTAGATTAAGTAAGAAAAAGACCGAGTCATTTCTTGAGGTATAAAAATAGCAACATCTGAGCAATGCAATGTTCCTCGGGGTAATATTATACATAATTCTGCAGAAGTCATTGCACTGTAGTTCCCCAGTTTATGAATATAAAACACCTCCACCAAGATTAAAATGAGCATATTGAGTTTGACTGAAATAACTGCAAAAAGTACAAGTAAACTGTAAAAAATTAAAACATGTAAATAAATAAATACATATAATTATAGATAAAAACATCCAAACTACTATTTAAAACATGCAGTAACGTTTAAGAAACATATACTTTTATTCATCAAGGATGCATAAAGTTGATTGAAAAATGACAATAAATACATTTTTAATGTTACATAAGATTTCTGTTTCAAATAAATGAAAAGTTTTTCCATCAAAGAATCCTGAAAGATTAAATGTATCACGGTTTCCACAGAAATATTGGGCAGCACGACTGTTTTCAACATTGATAATAATCAGAAATGTTTCTTGATCATAAATCTGAATATTATACTGATTTCTGAAGATCATGTGACACTGAAGACTGAAGCAATGATGCTGAAAATTAAGTTTTGATCACAGAAATAAATTACATGTTAACATACATTAACATAGAAAACAGTTACGTTAAATTTGAATAATATTTCAAACTCTTATTTGTATTTTTGATCAAAGAAATGCAGCCTTGAGCTGTTCAAAGTCTACCTGACCAGCTAAAGCTATACAGCAGGTGTGTTCGGTCTCTCACCAGTGGTAGTATTTGAACCGTGGTCTCCAGTTGGGCGTCCTCAGCAGCGTCTGCAGAGCACAGGCCAGATTCACGAACAGATAACACATGAGAAAGAACCTGAGGAGAGAGAGACTCAGTCAAACACACAGTCTCTCGCCACACTGAAGGAGAAACATCATCAGACATGAGCCTCACATGGAAAGGATTGGAGCCACAGCGTCCAGAGAAGCGATGAGGATCCCGATTTCACAGATCAGAGCCGTCAGCAGAAGAGCCCAGGTCGGCTCTCCGTTGGCTTTTCCATGACCGAACACCTGAGAGAGCAGCAGATGACGTGTGTACAATAACACTGAGACATGTGATAGATGAGAGCCAGAGCGCCGTGTGCCGTCATATGTGTACAATAACACTGAGACATGTGATAGATGAGAGTCAGAGTGCCGTCATATGTGTAGAGTAACACTGAGACATGTGATAGATGAGAGTCAGAGCGCTGTGTGCCGTCATATGTGTAGAGTAACACTGAGACATGTGATAGATGAGAGTCAGAGCGCTGTGTGCCGTCATATGTGTACAATAACACTGAGACATGTGATAGATGAGAGCCAGAGCGCCGTCATATGTGTACAATAACACTGAGACATGTGATAGATGAGAGTCAGAGCGCTGTGTGCCGTCATATGTGTACAATAACACTGAGACATGTGATAGATGAGAGCCAGAGCGCTGTGTGCCGTCATATGTGTACAATAACACTGAGACATGTGATAGATGAGAGTCAGAGCGCTGTGTGCCGTCATATGTGTAGAGTAACACTGAGACATGTGATAGATGAGAGCCAGAGCGCCGTGTGCCGTCATATGTGTACAATAACACTGAGACATGTGATAGATGAGAGTCAGAGTGCCGTCATATGTGTACAATAACACTGAGACATGTGATAGATGAGAGTCAGAGCGCTGTGTGCCGTCACATGTGTACAATAACACTGAGACATGTGATAGATGAGAGTCAGAGCGCTGTGTGCCGTCATATGTGTAGAGTAACACTGAGACATGTGATAGATGAGAGTCAGAGCGCTGTGTGCCGTCATATGTGTAGAGTAACACTGAGACATGTGATAGATGAGAGTCAGAGCGCTGTGTGCCGTCATATGTGTAGAGTAACACTGAGACATGTGATAGATGAGAGTCAGAGCGCTGTGTGCCGTCATATGTGTAGAGTAACACTGAGACATGTGATAGATGAGAGTCAGAGTGCCGTCATATGTGTACAATAACACTGAGACATGTGATAGACGAGAGTCAGAGTGCCGTCATATGTGTACAATAACACTGAGACATGTGATAGACGAGAGTCAGAGTGCCGTCATATGTGTACAATAACACTGAGACATGTGATAGATGAGAGTCAGAGCGCTGTGTGCCGTCATATGTGTACAATAACACTGAGACATGTGATAGATGAGAGTCAGAGCGCTGTGTGCCGTCATATGTGTACAATAACACTGAGACATGTGATAGATGAGAGTCAGAGTGCCGTCATATGTGTACAATAACACTGAGACATGTGATAGATGAGAGTCAGAGTGCCGTCATATGTGTACAATAACACTGAGACATGTGATAGATGAGAGTCAGAGCGCTGTGTGCCGTCATATGTGTACAATAACACTGAGACATGTGATAGATGAGAGTCAGAGTGCCGTCATATGTGTACAATAACACTGAGACATGTGATAGATGAGAGTCAGAGTGCCGTCATATGTGTACAATAACACTGAGACATGTGATAGATGAGTCAGAGTGCCGTCATATGTGTACAATAACACTGAGACATGTGATAGATGAGAGTCAGAGCGCTGTGTGCCGTCATATGTGTACAATAACACTGAGACATGTGATAGATGAGAGTCAGAGCGCTGTGTGCCGTCAAATGTGTACAATAACACTGAGACATGTGATAGATGAGAGTCAGAGCGCTGTGTGCCGTCATATGTGTACAATAACACTGAGACATGTGATAGATGAGAGTCAGAGCGCTGTGTGCCGTCATATGTGTACAATAACACTGAGACATGTGATAGATGAGAGTCAGAGTGCCGTCATATGTGTAGAGTAACACTGAGACATGTGATAGATGAGAGTCAGAGTGCCGTCATATGTGTACAATAACACTGAGACATGTGATAGATGAGAGTCAGAGCGCCGTCATATGTGTACAATAACACTGAGACATGTGATAGATGAGAGTCAGAGTGCCGTCATATGTGTACAATAACACTGAGACATGTGATAGATGAGAGTCAGAGTGCCGTCATATGTGTAGAGTAACACTGAGACATGTGATAGATGAGAGTCAGAGCGCTGTGTGCCGTCACATGTGTACAATAACACTGAGACATGTGATAGATGAGAGTCAGAGCGCCGTGTGCCGTCATATGTGTACAATAACACTGAGACATGTGATATTATTCAAAAGATATCGAATGAATCATCTGAATCCTTGCCACACAAAAACATAGGCCACGTACACACTGCAAGTTTTCAGGAGTGAGTCCCGTAAATTATCGTTCCATGTGTGTACAGAACAACTCACTCCCGCATTAGTAACCACAGCTACATCTGTCGTCTTGCAGGAGTGAATACACGTTTAGCCGTCCGTTATGTGCCATTTCTTTTGACTAAAGACTGTTTTTGTCCGTCAATTTTAACTAAACTACCATTAATAGACGTGCAGTGTTGTGGTTATGCTCGGGAGGCTGCTTCTGTCTTGCAGTGTTGCCATATCCTCATATTTAAAGCGCTTTCAGGCATGTTGTTTGGTCTTAGCTCATAAAGACAAGCACTTTATGGAGTTAATAAAGTGGTCTGTCGTGGATATGAGATATATTCATTTTTATTTTGGTGTTATAAAACAAAGCATTTTTGTGTTTTTTTTTATGCTTATCCTTGTTTCTTGTTGTTTTTTTCTGTGAGGATCTGGCAACACTGACACTTTACCGCACGGCTCATGAGCAGCTAGCCCTGTGCTAAGTTAAAACTTCGTTCACTGTTATTATCTTGCATCTCACATACAGACGAACGATGCACGTTCAAATACGTCATTAACAACTAGTTCGGTTCCGTACACACTGCGTAGAATTTCTGTAAATGCGGTTGTCACTACCTGTATTCTTCGGGAGTTAATGCGGTTGTTGAATGCGGTTGTCACTACCTGTATTCTTCGGGAGTTAATGCGGTTGTCGAATGCGGTTGTCACTCCTGTATTTTAGTGAATTATGTGTGTACAGAACGCGATTAAGGAGTAAGAGGTGAACTGATAACCGAGTTTAGCTGCAGTTTGTACGTGGCCATAGTTTAACAGCTATTGTTACTATAATAAACCGTGGTAATCTGGTATTAACACAAATCAAATATTCTGAAAGCATCTTACACAAATAGATTTTTAATTTCCATATTCCCAATTAATTTATAAATTAAACGAAAACTAATAAACCTAGTTTTTTAATAAATGTTATGAAATGCACATCTCTGTTTCAATATTTAAAAAAAAAATATATATATATATATAAATTTTATAAAATGCACCTGTCTCTGATTCAAAATTGAATTGTAACAGTGCTGTTATTGTTACATAAAACTATTAAAAATCTGTTTCACTAATTAAAATAAGGCTTAAATTAAACCTAAACATCAGATAAAAAAAACTTAAATGACTAATATAATCTAAGCTTAATATTAATAACTAAAATAACTAAAACCTAAATAAAAATCAATCTTAAAAACAAAAATAATATAACTGACATATGCACATAACAAAATGACTCAAATTAAAATGAAAGCAGAAAATCGAAACAATAAAAGCTTATTCAAATGATGATGTATTATAGATGATATCTGATGCATATGAAGTGCGACTGATACCTGGAGGAAGGGCACGATCCCGTCCCGTGCAATGGCCTGCAGTAACCGGGGGGCGCCGGTGAGACTCTGAAGCCCCGCCCCACAGCAGGAGAAGAACGAGCCAATCACGATCACCCAGGGCGAGGGCCAGGACAGGGTGCCAATGACTAAATTACCTTTAACAGAGTCTCCAAACCTAAAGAGCAAAAAACACACGTTATATTCATACGAAATACTCACGGCTTGTCGCAGTGCATTCTGGGATCTGGGATGAGACACTACATCAAACTTCTGCTAAATGTAGGAATCTAAGCATAATTACAGTCTGTATAGTACACTGAAAAATGCTTTGAAACTATGCAATTGCCAATAAATTTCACAAATATGATAGTAACAATAATTGAAGTAGCATTAGTATTTAGATTTTTTTTATAAACTTTATCAAATTAATCTATCTCTGTTGCAAAATTCAATAGCAAAACATGTTATTGTTACATAAAACAATTACACCTGTTACACAGTTATTAATTTAATTAAAGCAAAAATAAATCCAATTAAATGAAAAAACATATGTATTGAACTTTCATTTGTATGTAACTTTTAATGCACCAGTCGGATTCAAAATTCGATTTGTTGTTAATTTTACACGAAACTAAAAATCTATTTCGTAATAAAATATAGGTAAACAAAAATATTACTAATTTAAGCCACTTTATACTGATCTCTTGCAGTATTAAATTAAATATCAAAATATGTCCCTGAAAAAAAGGCATCTCCACTCAGAAATTGCTGTACATTTCATAAATAACGCAAAGAAACAGCAAGTATCACACTGAGCTAGAACGACTGAAATAGTATTTTCTTGCTAAATTCACTCCAACAACCTTGGTTTTATTTCAACAGTTTCTACAGTGTATCTGTGCATCTCTGGAAGGACTAAATGCTGTCTCGGTGGGCAGCGCACTAGATTTTGAAACATTTCCCTGTGATATAATCTTGAGATATTACACATAAAGAGTTCATTGACCTGCTCGCACAGAAATCTGCAGTTATTAAAGTAGATGTTTATCCAGGAAAATGAGGATATTATGAGAGGAAAACGAGAAAGCGCTCACTTGTCTCGGAGCAGCACGCCCTCGATGCAGGCGCCAAATAACACCACGCAGGTCAGATCTGAGTTACAGCGCTTAGAAAACCAAACACACTCGCTGTCTCTCAGACACAACACGAATGATTGCGATGCATGGTTAGTTATACAGTATAACGATGTAGACCGAGGATACAGATGATGGTGGTGGTTCCGATGGCGAGGATGGTGCCGATGGGAATGGACCTCTGAGCGTCTCTCAGATCCCCGGATCGGTTGGATCCAGCCATGATACCTGCACAACAGAGACGGACGCGTGAAGGACATGTGTGTGTTTCAGGAGGTCAAATACCAGGCTTATCAGACGAGAAAAAACGTATTAAATAACAGAGTTACAATACATTACGAAAACGCATGATGTCTTTGGGTCAAAATTCAGTTTCGTTCATTGTAAAATAAAGTTCAACTATTGAAAATCATGTTAGTTTACTGAAATATATATATATATATATATACATACATACACTAGATGAAAAACTTAAATCACTAATTGAAATAAAATAAAAGTACTATAATTACTCAAATTAAAATGGAAATAAAAATTAAAGCCAAATAAGAAAAAAAAAAATGTAAATGACAAAAGCACACAACAAAATTACTAAAACATACACTAAATTAAAAAGAAACTGAACATATAAAATAAAAAACTATTAATAGATTTTACACTATATTTTATTACTATAATACAAATAGCTCCAAAATAGCACTGGTTAGAGTTGTTAATTCAATGAATTGCAAACCCATGCAAACTGTTTATTTCAATGAATCAGTTTAAAGAAGCATTCAAAATGTTTAATGAATTACATTTTAATATATTAATCTTTTTAGTAAAAATATAGCTAATATGTAATGTATGGTAGGTATATATTGCTATAATATTAAATAAAAAGGTTGTATTGTTGTTTTATATTGTTACACACACATGTATAGTATAAAGATAATTCCTTGTATTCAGTTAGTGAAACACACAGATTATCTGAACTAGTTGCTTACCGTAGTTTACATCAAACATTTTAATTGAACTAAAACAACCGATTATTTTGAATGTTCTTCTGAAAACAAAATAAAATCAACCTTTCAAGCCACTTCAAAACAGAGGATATGATTATATACATGTATATAGTTATTTAATTAGATCACATCTAATGCGTTAGTCCAGGGGTCATCACACTCGGTCCTGGAGGGCCCGTGTCCTGCAGAGTTTAGCTCCAGCTTGTCTCAACACACCTGAAGTTTCAGGTATACCTAAGAGCTTGATCAGCTGCTCCAGGTGTGTTTGATTAGGGCTGGAGCTAAACTCTGCAGGACACCGGCCCTCCAGGACTGAACATGCTGACCCCTGCTTTAGTCAAATTCTCATCTGTTATTACAGTAAGGTCATGTCCTGAAACACTATCGCGGTGTTTACAGGGAGCTCACACGCGTCCTGCTGAATAAGACAGATCAGACCGAACAGCACAGGCACGAGGGTGAGAGCGGTGCATGTGACGTACCGGGTGACGGAGGGGAAGTAGATTCCCACCAGCAAGCGTGAAGAAGGCGGTGATGTCATTGACCACATACGGCATGTATTGGTCCTGAGACGAGTCGCTCGTGGGCACTGAGGGCACGGCTTTCTCCACCAGCATGCCAGCGGGGCCGTAGCTTCCCCACATGTTCTCTGTGCAAACCAAAGACAAACCAGAGAAGCGTTCATTCATGGCCATGTGGTTAATATCTGCATCTGAGAAACAATCAAATTCACGTCTGCCTGAAAAAAAAAATACATTTATGAAAATTCTTAGAGAAGTTCTCAGAAACAAAAATTACACTGGCATGAGCAATATAGCCAAAAATAGTATCATATTTTTTCATATCATACAATAACGATTTTTATAAATCACAGTATTCATTTACCATTAATGGGGAATTAAATTAATGCAAACATAACTTGCTTGTTAACAATTAAACGCCACAGAGTATTTTTTTTTTTTAAATGTAATCAAATGAAAATATAACAATTAATGGTAACACATGTATAATTACATGCAAGTAACTCTAAACCAAACCCTAATCCTAGTCCTAATCATATAGTAATTACATGCAGTTAATTAATATTACTCAGTACTCAAATGTATAATTACACTGTAACAAGGACACCTTAAAATAAAGTGTAACCCAATTAATTTACAACAAAACATTTGTGTTATTCTCTGTCAAACAATATCTGGGATATTTATTATATATGCTGTATGATATGATATATGATATATGACATATGATATTCATTCTACAACAACTACTAGTACTACTTTGATAAGTACATTTTACCTGTAAAACATTTACCTACTTCAACATAAAAACTTCTCAGTTCAGTTGCTGCCTTAAATTAAAAATGTATTTAGCTGAACAAGATTTCTGAACTCAAATTCTATTAAAACGACGAGTTGAATCATGTAT
The DNA here is from genome assembly GCA_003573665.1 of Oxygymnocypris stewartii. Classification (NCBI taxonomy): domain Eukaryota; kingdom Metazoa; phylum Chordata; class Actinopteri; order Cypriniformes; family Cyprinidae; genus Oxygymnocypris; species Oxygymnocypris stewartii. The sequence goes on along the minus strand of QVTF01022360.1, from coordinate 57 downwards.
AACTTCAAAAATGAAGTTAAAATGGGTTTAAGTAATTAAACAATAAAGAACATGTTG
>QVTF01022359.1:55000-58862 GCA_003573665.1 Oxygymnocypris stewartii | reverse complement strand
TTAATTTCAGCCCTTCGATTAATTTCAGCCTTCGTTTAATTTCAGCTCTTTGTTAATTTCACAGCCCTTCGTTTAATTTTAGCTCTTCGATTAATTTCAGCCTTCGTTAATTTCAGCTCTTTTCTTTTAATTTCAGCCCTTCGATTAATTTCAGCTCTTCGTTTAATTTCAGCTCTTCATTTAATTTCAGCTCTTTGTTTAATTTCAGCTCTTTTAATTTCAGCTCTTCGTTTAATTTCAGCTTCGTTATATAATGAATAGCAGAACACCTAAGAGTCATTCAGGTTATGCATTCACAGTAGGTTCAGTTCATCTCTAAAACATTAAACACAGATTTAAATGACAACAACATTGATTAATTAAAAAAACAACACACAATGCTCGATCACATACTCATCAGTCGCTCACTAACATCTGCGCCGCGAACATTACACCTCAACCTTCAACAAATAAAACATATCTTCAGTGGCTTTAGGTTTATTCAGACTCGCTCTATAATCAGCTTTAATTATATTAAACTGACTTTAAACAATCGAGGTGAATCTCATATAATGAAGTTGAATTGGTTAAATTATTTTGATATGGCAAAACATATTTTACCATGATTTATAAGGCACGTAAATTAATCATTATTGTACGGTTGAGCTCACTAAACAGTACAATAACACTGAACTTAAATGAGGTCATTTTTGAAGCACATACTGAAGATCATGTTTGTGAAAGAACACGAAGCTGTTCGATGTGAAAGCGAGAGGGAGAAGTCAAATTCTTGGTTGTAAAACTAGAGTTTGTTCAATATCTTGCCCATTTTTTTCCAGCTGATAAGGACACTGTTATGCATGTGTGAGCAAATGTCGCCTTATTTTTCCACTTGCATTTTTCACTGCTTCACTGGCTATTTGAAAGAAATGTGTTGTATTGAGTAATGATGAGCCGTATCCGCTACGAATGCAGTCGACTCTTGTTATGTGCATGTGAGAGAGAGAGGAGAGAGAGGAGAGAGAGGAGAGAGAGAAGGGTGTGTGTGTGTGTGTGTGTTGTGTGGTGTGAGAAGAGAGCGAGAGATAGAGAGAGAGAGAGTGTGTGTGTGTGTGTGTGTGTGTTTTGTGTGTCTGTCAGAGAGAGATAGAGAGATGAGAGGAGGAGAGAGTGTGTGTGTGTGTGTGTGTGTTTGTGTGTCTGTCAGAGAGAGAGAGAGTAGAGAGAGAGAGAGAGAGGGTGTGTGTTGTTGTGTGTGTGTGTGTGAGAGAGAGAGAGAGAGAGAGACGAGAGGAGTGTTGTGTGTGTGTGTGTGTGTGTGTGTGAGAGAGGAGAGAGAGAGAGCGAGAGATGCGAGAGAGTGTGTGTGTGGTGTGTGTGTGTTTGTGTGTGTCTGTCAGAGAGAGAGAGAGAGATAGAGGAGAGAGAGTGTGTTGTAGGCAGTAACCTAGCAAAGCTTTTCTGCACTATATGAACAACCGTATAGTGACATTCCTTCAAAAACGCAGCATCCTACATAAATCACAAATTGCCTTTTTACCGAAACAACGCACATCCGACCACATCTATTCTCTCCACACTCTAATTAACAAAAATCTAAAGGGCAAGCAAAGAAAGATATTTACATGTTTTGTTGATTTAAAAAAAGCTTTCGACTCTGTTTGGCATGATGGGTTACTATACAAATTATTACAAATTGGCATTGGTGGAAAAACATTTGATGTTATACAGTCCATGTATAGAAACAGTCGATGTGCAGTCAAAATTGGTAATTGCAGGACTGCGTTCTTCCAGCAGGGTCGTGGAGTGAGGCAGGGATGCAGTCTGAGCCCAACCCTGTTCAACATCTACATCAACGAGCTGGCAGAAGCTCTGGACCGCTCCGGCAACATCCCGGGCATCGCTCTACACGACTCCGAAGTCAAATGCCTGCTGTATGCGGACGACCTGGTTCTGATGTCCCCCACAGCCGAGGGTCTCCAGCACAGCCTGGCCCTGCTGGAACAGTACTGTGAGGAATGGGCTCTGACGGTCAACCTGGACAAAACCAGAGTCATGGTGTTCCAGAAGAAGGCCAGGTCTCAGGGAAGCAGATACCAAGGCAAGGCAAGTTTATTTGTATAGCACATTTCATACACATTGGTAATTCAAAGTGCTTTACATAAAAGAAAGTGAAATAATCATTCACAGCAATAAAAACAAGAAGTTAAAAATAATAAAACAAGGAATTTTAAAATGATATAGAAATTGATTTAAAATGAGATTTAAAACAGTTAAATAGAAAATGATTATACATAAAATCCAATGCAGTAAGTTCGGACGTAGCACAGCGCTCATTCAACAAATGCACAGCTAAATAGATGAGTTTTGAGACTGGATTTAAATGTGGCTAATGTTTTAGCACATCTGATCTCTTCTGGAAGCTGGTTCCAGCTGCGGGCGGCATAATAGCTAAAAGCGGACTCCCCTTGTTTTGTGTGAACCCTTGGTATTTCTAACTGACTCGATCCTAATGATCTGAGTGGTCTGTTAGGTTTATATTCAGTGAGCATATCTGACATATATTTAGGTCCTAGACCATTGAGCGACTTATAAACGAGTAGAAGTACTTTAAAATCGATCCTAAATGTAACTGGAAGCCAGTGTAAGGACCTGAGGACTGGTGTGATATGCTCAGATTTTCTGGTTCTAGTCAGAATCCTGGCAGCAGCGTTCTGGATGAGCTGCAGCTGTCTAATGCTCTTCTTTGGAAGGCCGGTGAGGAGCAGGAGACCATTACAATAATCCACCCTGCTGGTGATAAAGGCATGAACAAGTTTCTCCAAGTCTTGACTGGAAACAAAACATCTAATTCTTGCAATGTTTTTGAGATGATAGTATGCTGATTTAGTTACTGCTTTGACATGACTGCTAAAACTAAGGTCTGTCTCCAGAATCACCCCAAGATTTCTGACTTGATTTTTAGTTGTTTGACCCCTAGAGTCAAGGTATGCATTCACCTTGAGAACTTCATCTTTGTTTCCAAATGCAATGACTTCAGTTTTCTCCTTGTTTAACTGAAGAAAGTTTTGGCACATCCAACTGTTAATTTCATCAATGCATTGGCAGAGGGAGTCAATGGGGCTATAATCATTTGGAGATAAGGCTAGGTAGATCTGGGTATCATCAGCATAGCTTTGATAGGCAATTTGGTTCTTCCTCATTATCTGACTTAGTGGGAGCATATACAGGCTAAACAAGAGCGGTGCAAGAATTGAGCCTTGTGGGACTCCACATGTCATGGACGTCCACTTAGACTTATGCTCTCCTATACTCACATAATAACCTCTCCCTTCTAAGTATGACCTGAACCATTTGAGTGCCATCCCAGAAAGCCCGACCCAGTTTTCCAGTCTCTCTAGAAGTATGTTATGGTCGACAGTGTCAAACGCAGCACTAAGATCTAGTAGTACCAGCACTGATATTTTGCCAGAATCAGAATTAAAGCGAATATCATTTATTATCTTAATGAGTGCTGTCTCTGTGCTGTGATGCACGCGGAAACCAGATTGAAAATTATCCAGGTATCCATTTGAGTTTAAGTAGTTGTTCAGCTGATTAAAAACTACCTTTTCAATAATCTTACCTATGAAAGGAAGATTTGATATTGGTCTATAGTTGCTCAACACGGTGTTATCAAATACCAGTTCAGTTACGGAGGAGAAGTTCTGGAGCACAGCACCAGCTACCTGGGCATCCAGATCTCTGCATCGTGGGGCTTCAGTCTGGCTGTGAAGGGCTTGTATGAGAAGGCCCGGAGGGCATTTTATGCCATCAAATCATGGTTTAGCCAATTAAAATTACCAATTAAAACATGGGTTAAATTATATCACGCAATCATTAA
>QVTF01022359.1:42500-50000 GCA_003573665.1 Oxygymnocypris stewartii | reverse complement strand
GTCATTCTGGATTTTCATCCACTTGTACGGTGGCTCTGAATTGTCAAAACACCTCTTAAAATGCTTGCTATGTATGCGCAGAATATCGAAGCCGATCGGAACAAAAGTTTTGGAGGCAATATGTAAACTTGATTGAGAGAACGTAAGGTTGTATTTATTTTTCAGCGTGCGAAAAATTCGGACTCAGTGTGCAATGGCCTTAACTGTCATTAATTTACAACTACATGTCAAATAGCATTAATCTAAAACTACATGCCAACTAACATTAATTTACAACTACATGTCAACTAACATTAATTTACAACTACGTCAAATAACATTAATTTAAAACTACATGTCAACTAACATTAATTTACAACTACATGTCAACTAACATTAATTTACAACTACATGCCAACTAACATTAATTTACAACTACATGTCAACTAACATTAATTTACAACTACATGTCAACTAACACAAATTTACAACTACATGTAAAATAGCATTAATTTACAACTACATGTCAACTAACACAAATTTACAACTACATGTCAACTAACATTAATTTACAACTACATGTCAACTAGCATTAATTTACAACTACATGTCAACTAACACAAATTTACAACTACATGTCAACTAACATTAATTTACAACTACAGGTCAACTAACATTAATTTACAACTACATGTCAACTAACACAAATTTACAACTACATGTCAACTAACATTAATTTACAACTACATGTCAACTAGCATTAATTTACAACTACATGTCAAATAGCATTAATTTACAACTACATGTCAACTAGCATTAATTTACAACTGTAATGACTGGTCTGAGGCGAGTGGATTCACTTGCAGCAAGATGTTTATTGAGCAGAGGCAGAAACAAACGGGCAATGGTCAGCAGGCAAAACAGGAATGTCAGAGGCAGAGCAGAGACGTAAACGATGGCAGAGCAGAGACGTAAACGATACCAGGCAGGGGTCGAGGTCACAGGCATAGGTTCAGAGTTCCAAGGTCGGGCAGTCCGGGGTCAAACACAGAGATGGCAGGAAGAATAACGCTCAGAATGTCAGCCGGGGCAAAACAAGACTTCGCACTGGGTGAGTGTTTGTGTGCTGCTTTTATGTGAGTGAGTGAATGAGGTGGCAGTGAGGCAATCAGAGTTGATGAGTGAATGGTGACAGCTGTGTGATTGGTGTAATGGTGGACGGGAAAGTGTGTGCAGTGCATGATGGGAGATGTAGTCCATGGGTGATGTGCAGTTGTAGTGAGTGGCAACCAGATTCATGACAGAGCCCCCCCCCAAAGAGCGGCTTCCAGACGCTTCACACACACCCGGCACAATCCAGGAGGGCGGTGGAGCGGAGGTGGAACGGAGGGCCAGGTCCATGTGGGGCCAATGAGACAGGAGCCCACCAGGGCGGGGCGGAAGAGACGTGAAGTGACACTGGGTAAACTACTGTAGCGTGAGGTGACTCTGGCAGGTCGGCGGCGACGTGAGGTGACTCTGGCAGGTCGGCGGAGACGTGGGGTGACTCTGGCAGGTCGGCGGAGACGTGGGGTGACTCTGGCAGGTCGGCGGAGACGTGGGGTGACTCTGGCAGGTCAGCGGAGACGTGGGGTGACTCTGGCAGGTCGGCGGAGACGTGGGGTGACTCTGGCAGGTCGGCGGAGACGTGGGGTGACTCTGGCAGGTCGGCGGAGACGTGGGGTGACTCTGGCAGGTCGGCGGAGACGTGGGGTGACTCTGGCAGATCAGGCGCCCACCAGGGCGGAGGAGACGAGACAGGCGCCCACCAGGGCGGAGCAGACGAGACAGGCGCCCACCAGGGCGGAGCAGACGAGACAGGCACCCACCAGGGCGGAGCAGGAACCCATGACAGAGACCTAGAGGAAACTGAGACACAAGAGGCAGTGAGAGCACATATAGTCTCAAGGTCCGAGGCAGGGAGTTTAAGCGGCCATGGTAGATCCGGGACCTTGGGCAGCCATGATGGATCAGGGGACTCCATGGGCCATGGCGGGTCCGGGGTCTCTGTGAGCACTGGCGGGTAGCTCTCCCCCAAAAAGGGGAAATCCACTACCTCAGGGAGGCACTCTGGAGGCGCAAACGTCAGGGGGTATTCTGGACGTGCTGAGTCTCGGGGGCGCTCGGGAGGCGCTGAACTGGAAGGAACCAGTGAAGACGAAGGTGAGCTGGACGGGACCAGCGGAGGCGAGGATGCGCCAGGTAGGACCAGCGGAGGAAGTTGAGAGCATTTGCAAGGAGACAGCACCAGAGGGCGCTGGCGAGGAGCAGGTACTGGAGGGCGCTCGGGTAGCGCGGAACTGGACGGGACCAGCGGAGGCATCGGTGAGCTGGACGGGACCAGCGGAGGCATCGGTGAGCTGGACGGGACCAGCGGAGGCATCGGTGAGCTGGACGGGACCAGCGGAGGCATCGGTGAGCTGGACGGGACCAGCCGAGGCATCGGTGAGCTGGACGGGACCAGCCGAGGCATCGGTGAGCTGGACGGGACCAGCGGAGGCGAAGGAGAGCTGGGCGGGACCAGCGGAGACGAAGGAGAGCTGGGCGGGACCAGCGGAGACGAAGGAGAGCTGGGCGGGACCAGCGGAGACGAAGGAGAGCTGGGCGGGACCAGCGGAGACGAAGGAGAGCTGGGCGGGACCAGCGGAGACGAAGGAGAGCTGGGCGGGACCAGCGGAGACGAAGGAGAGCTGGGCTGAGCCGGCTGGAGAACGAACTCTGCGAGCTCCTGGCACGGAGCGGCCTCTGGAGTGGACTCTGCGAGCTCCTGGCACGGAGCGGCCTCTGGAGCGGACTCTGCGAGCTCCTGGCACGGAGCGGCCTCTGGAGCGGACTCTGCGAGCTCCTGGCACGGAGCGGCCTCTGCGAGCTCCTGGCACGGAGCGGCCTCTGCGAGCTCCTGGCACGGAGCAGCCTCTGGAGCGGACTCTGCGAGCTCCTGGGACGGAGCGGCCTCCGGAGCGGACTCTGCGTGCTCCTCCTCTGAGACACCCACAGTAAGTGAGGAGCCAGCACACAGCAATGCATAGTCAAAAAAGTCCTTTAAACTACAATTAAACTTCCCGGCAGGTAAGTATGATTTAATAGGCTCATTTACTCCAAAACGAAAAATGTCCTTTAACATGGCCTCATCAAAGGGTACCTTGTAGGCTATCTCACAGAATTGAATGATGTACTCCACAATAGCTGAACTCCCCTGTCTCAGGTCGAGCAGCTGGTCGAATGGATCCATACCTGGCCAGGGTTCCTTGGAAAAGCTGCTGAATCCTCGTTTGGCGAAGTCTTCTGTAATGACTGGTCTGAGGCGAGTGGATTCACTTGCAGCAAGATGTTTATTGAGCAGAGGCAGAAACAAACGGGTAATGGTCAGCAGGCAAAACCGGAATGTCAGAGGCAGAGCAGAGACGTAAACGATGGCAGAGCAGAGACGTAAACGATACCAGGCAGGGGTCGAGGTCACAGGCACAGGTTCAGGTTCAGAGTTCCAAGGTCGGGCAGTCCGGGGTCAAACACAGAGATGGCAGGAAGAATAACGCTCAGAATGTCAGCCGGGGCAAAACAAGACTTCGCACTGGGTGAGTGTTTGTGTGCTGCTTTTATGTGAGTGAGTGAATGAGGTGCAGGTGTGGTGAGGCAATCAGAGTTGATGAGTGAATGGTGACAGCTGTGTGATTGGTGTAATGGTGGACGGGAAAGTGTGTGCAGTGCATGATGGGAGATGTAGTCCATGGGTGATGTGCAGTTGTAGTGAGTGGCAACCAGATTCATGACAACAACTACATGTCAACTAACATTAATTTACAACTACATGTCAACTAACATTAATTTACAACTACATGTCAACTAATATTAATTTACAACTACATGTCAACTAACACAAATGTACAACTACATATCAACTAACATTAATTTACAACTACATGTCAACTAACATTAATTTACAACTACATGTCAACTAACACAAATTTACAACTACATGTCAACTAACAATAATTTACAACTACATGTCAACTAACATTAATTTACAACTACATGCCAACTAACACAAATTTACAACTACATGTCAACTAACAATAATTTACAACTACATGTCAACTAACATTAATTTACAACTACATGGCAACTAACATTAATTTACAACTACGTCAACTAACATTAATTTACAACTACATGGCAACTAACATTAATTTACAACTACATGTCAACTAACATTAATTTACAACTACATGTCAACTAGCATTAATTTACAACTACATGTCAACTAATATTAATTTAAAACTACATGTCAACTAACACAAATTTACAACTACATGTCAACTAACATTAATTTACAACTACATGTCAACTAAGTAATTTACAACTACATGTCAACTAACAATAATTTACAACTACATGTCAACTAACATTAATTTACAACTACATGGCAACTAACATTAATTTACAACTACGTCAACTAACATTAATTTACAACTACATGGCAACTAACATTAATTTACAACTACGTCAACTAACATTAATTTACAACTACATGGCAACTAACATTAATTTACAACTACATGTCAACTAACATTAATTTACAACTACATGTCAACTAACATTAATTTACAACTACATGTCAACTAATTCTTATTAGAGTTTTAATAGACTGATAGGTTAAGGTTAGGATAATAAGTTGACATGTACTTGACGACTCTGAAGAATGAAAGTCATACGGGTTTGACCAACATGAGGGGGAGCAAATGATCTTTATTTTTGGCTGTTGTTGTAGGACTGAGGTTATTTCGTGATTCCAGCGGCTGCATGTTTCCGTCTCATTCCTCACGCAGCTGGAATTCTGACTTGGTGAAAGTGAAGCAATACTTTGAAACTTTCTGCTGTGTGTGAGTGTGTGTGTTTACTTCATTTCTCACCTCAGAAGGGATTCTGGCTATTCTCGTGTTCTCTTTCTCAGGTTCAGTATGTAGGGAACATCACTAATGAGTGAAGATCAACATGACTCATCAGCAGCTCTGGGGGAGGAACACCAGACTCATGACCAAACCTCGACACTGCCAAAACACTTGCCGCCCGCCCAGTCCCACAATCACACCACCGACACACACACACACACACACACACACACACACACACACACACACACACACACACACCACACACACACACACACACACACACACACACACACACTTTCTTATGAAACACACATAAAGGCGTCCAATCATTATGACTTCAAAGTCACTGTCATCATTGGGTGAAACTCAGTTTAGGGCGTGAGGCTCATAATCACACACACACTCGCCGCTTGTGTTTATTCTCTCGTAAAATCAACAGGATCGCGTCGTGCCAAGCGCAGCGTTCATGTGTTCTTCTCAGAGGACATTACCATGGCTGTGCCGCCCAAAACAAAAAACACAGCTGACGAGCCCGACTGTATGAGCCGTGTGCTGGCGTGTGCATCGAGTGTGCAACGCTCCAGGACAGTCCCAGTAAAACTCCAGCGCATTAGTGTGTGTGTGTGTGTGTGTGTGTGTGTGTGTGTGTGTGTGTGTGTGTGTGTGTGTGTGTGTGTGAGTGTGTGTGTGTTACAGACTCCTCAATCTGAGATAGTTTAAAGCTGATGTGTGTCATTTCAGCATCACAATGCAACTGCAGAAACATCTGGTTAAAGAAAGCTCTATTCCACGTGTTAAAAATTCACTCTCACTCAAATTAAAATTAACTTGTTAAATATCTTTGTGCCATTCTCCGAAAACCAGCAGTTTAAATCTAGTCTGCAGCAGAATCTGATTGTGCAGAGGACTCAGACTAAACATCTTAAACATCCCATATGTTCAGAAATAATATAAAATAAGGAAAATGAGAAAATATTTCTTAGCATTCAATTTTATAGGTCAACTCAAAAACAATTAAGACTTAAAATGACAGACAGTATAACAGCAGTAAATGAAAACAGCAGCAGCTTTTAGTCTGTCAGCATCATGAAACATCAAATATCAGACATATAGTACTTTTCCGTTGCTTTCTACACACACTAGATGATGTGTTTGTGATACTCTCCATCAATGTTTGCTAATATTTTTACATAAAACCACGATTCCACCTATTAAAGCAAAACATTATATTCAAATTAATAAAATCTGAGATTAAATGTCTCTTTTCATCTTTCCATGACATCACACAACCATCAGCCACTTCATGTCCTCCAAACGTCAGGCAGGCCATGAAAATTAATTTCAGATTTTTGGTTATCAAGGTGTTGCTATGCAGTTGTTGGTCTGATCACAGCGCTCTCTTTAACACACATGATTTCACTGATTCAAACAGACTGATGCATTTCTCTGAACGTCATGTTTGTGGGGCATCTATTTAACATCAAATGCCTCAATGCATGTCATCATACGAGCACACTACGAGGGTTTGCTTCAAACGTCTGGGTTCCGGCGCTGCAATCATACGCCTGCGCCTGCAGTCGCCGGGCCGCTCTCCGCCTGTCCGTCCACGGGGGTGAATATTTATTAAAATGCCCTCAGAACCTTCATGTCTTCTGACATTCGCTGGGCTCAAGAAATTATTCGCTTCTGACCCACTTTTATGTTTTCAGACTTGCGCCCAGACGAGCCGCTGAATGCAAAGCAGGAGAGGGAAATGTGTGTGAAGCTGGAAAATCTCGCTCAAGCTCAATCTAGTGAACGAATGTCAAGATTCGGCCGCTGAAAGCTTGCAGAGGTTGTGACCCGCTGAGGGCCCTGATGAGGAGATGAACATGAAGATTTGACGAAATATCATTAGAGCGAAACACACATATACACACACACACATACGCACACACACACACACCCACATATACACACACACACACACACACACACACACCACAACAACACACACACACACCACACACACACTAACTTACTCACACACACACACACACACACACACACACAGACTAACTTACTCACACACACACACACACACACAGACACACACACTAACTCACTCACTCACACACACACACACACACACACACACACACACTAACTCACTCACTCACTCACACACACACACACACACACACACACACACACTCTAACTCACTCACTCACACACACACACACACACACACACACACACACTAACTCACTCACTCACCACACACACACCACACACACACACACACACAGACACACACTAACTCACTCACTCACACACACACACACACACACACACACACACACACACACACACTAACTCGCTCGCTCGCACGCACGCACGCACGCACACACACACACACACACACACACACTAACTCACTCACTCACTCACACACACACACACACCACACACACCACACACACACACACTAACGCACGCACGCACGCACGCACACACACACACACACACACACACTAACTCACTCACTCACTCACTCACACACACACACACACCCACGCACACACACACACACACACCACACAACTCACT
>QVTF01022359.1:35000-37500 GCA_003573665.1 Oxygymnocypris stewartii | reverse complement strand
CTATTGTTGTCTATTGCTACAAATATACCTGTGCTGCTTATGACTGCTTCTGTGCTCCAGGGACACATATCATACACAATGATAATTCAAAGAAGAAACAAACACAATATGGAGGTTAAATAGCTTAGTTGTGAAGAACGTTCTCCTGAAGATCGTCTTGATTTTCTTCATGTGACATATCATTTCTTACTAGGTCATGACGGTTTGGTGAGATCCAGCGAGCAGATGAACAGAGATGATGAAGATATGTGTTTTAAAGCTGTCTGTCAGAGGAGCCGTTCTCAGGGCTTCGTTAGCAGGAGCCTGACGAGGTCACGGGGGTCACATGACACGCCGTCAGCACTGATATCTAACGCACTCATCCGCATGATTTACGTTCATCTACATTACATGCAAGAAGAGACGGTCAGAAAAAAAATAGCTATCGCTATTAATAACCCATCACTACTCATCTTCACAGAAAGACACAGAAACGCTCTTTGATTGTGATACTCTGACTCTGAGAAACCAGATCTTTCAGTAGAAAAATGACTAATGATGATTTATAACGCTTCTACGTTACAACCTGAATCGTCCTCAAATGAAGACTACAGTCATTGTCCTGTTTTGTTGTATGGCGCACATAGAGTATGATTAATGAACTGATCAAATGTAGCCCTCATTTGTAACATAAGGTAGAATGTTAATGTAACACGATGTTCGTTTGTAACACATTTAAGGATCTCAGACTGTGTTGGCTGGTAATTGTCTCCTTCACTGATCTGACGGCTCTGCATTCAACACAAGAACAAGTGTTTGGGGGAAAAGTGTTTCTTTAAAGGGGTCTTCGGATGATAAATTCAAGTTGAACATAGATGTGTTGGAAGTGTGTGTGCATATCCATCCTATAATAATACAAATCCACCCTATTTTAAAATCCTCTTTCTCAAATCAGGCTGTTCTGACATTCAGAATGATGTAGTTCTGTACAGGCCCCTCCCACGAGAGTTGATTGATAGGTCCGTATTAACGTAGCCCCGCCCCCTGAGTGATCTGAGAGCTGTACAGGGAAGACAAGATATCTCTGATCAAGCGATTGAGGTGTTTTGTTGTTAGATGTAATAATGAATATAGCAGGTGTCATTTACTCCTGACATCTGAGCCGCTGAAGACGCAGAGGATTAACGTTACTTTCACTTTGAAGTGAATGCACCAATCTACATAAATACGTCTATGTTCGCGCGAATCATTCGTGATCCAGCTTCATCTACAGAAGAAGAGAGTTTAAGGGTTTTTATGAATCTTTGCCTTTACTAATAACGTGCAGTTTCACCGCTGAAGTTTAGTATGCTCCGTAGATATATAAACCTAGATGCCTCATTATGGACTGTTTCTATACGTAAGCCATCCGTCATTTTTGTAATGGTCTGCGAATCTTTGAGCGCATTGACTGTGTGCAGCAAGTTATACGCTTGTATATTATGTCCGTGATTATTATGGTGAATGTGAGATAGCTTGGAGTGGTCGAAGAGGTATCTACACATATCTATGGTCTTCTTGTCACTCCACTGCAGAGAGGGGCGGAGTCAGCAGAGCTCATTAGCATTTAAAGCAACATGAACTAGATCATGGTGCTGAAAACAGTGCTGATTTTGTGTTTTTTACACAACCACTGAGAAATTTTAACCAAAGTATGTTACAGACCTTTCATTAAGACCCTAAAGAATCATATCAGCTTGTGTAAAATGGGCATCTGATGACCTCTCTAAGAGTGAACTCCAGCACTGAAGATACTAGAATCAGTTCATCACCTCTTGAACCGATGGCCAGAAATGTGCTTCCCAACTGATTCGTCTGTTTATGTTCCAATGCAATCATTTTCTGCAGACAGCACATATTCTCCTTTGTTTATTCTGTTTTAATCTGCTCTCTTCACTCGCTCAGAGTAACCGCACGTTAATAATGAAAGTGTAAAGTTTCATTTTGATGCACTAAACTTTTTGTTATTATTACATGGTTTGTCAAACTGCTGGAAAGTGAAAACCCCCACACAGCATGACAGAGATGCCGATCTGTAAAGTCAAAGCGAGAGAATATAAACCTCTGAGAAAGATCGACCACTGCTATAGCGCTCCGTGTGGCAAGCTTGAGCGCAAACAGAAACCCACATGCTTTGAAATGCACGGCTAAAAGCGGTTGTTTTTCAGTCCTGGTTCGGGGAAGCATTAGGCCCGGTGAAGCTGTGGTTTACGGAGGATTGAGAACCACCAAAGGCACGACATGAGCGGAATAAATTAAACTCAATTCTGTTTTCTGAAACGTTCAGCATGAGCTATGAAGCTGAGAATCCTCTCATCATGTACTCTACTTCAGCTTGTTACAGACCTGTGTGTTTCGTTCTTCTGCTGAACACAATAGAAGATGTTTTGAGGAACGCTGTGGCCAAACAGTTGCCACATTGACTTCCCTGTTGATTTAATACATCTAATTTTGGCTGGAAACAAGACTAAACTCTAAGAAA
>QVTF01022359.1:0-7500 GCA_003573665.1 Oxygymnocypris stewartii | reverse complement strand
TTGTTTATTTCAGCAGGGCATGCATACCTGCAATGATGACATGCTCTCAAAACAATGCATTAATAGTATCTTGAAGAAACACTGCTGCTTCACAGCACAGACGAAGACTCGGGGAAGAAGCAGAAGATGTCATGTACAGAAATAGCCTGAAATGTGAGATGGTAACACGGCTATTTCTGAGAATATCCAAATATTCACTATATAGAGACATATCCAGTTCTGAACATACCGAATGTTTTTTTCTCTGTAGCTGACTCTCTGCACAAGAGCACAGCAGCGTGTGATGCTGGCAACACAAAGGCCACGGGTTCGATTCCCAGGAATGCAATCCAGTTTGGGCTTCTATGTAAGATGATGAATGCTAAATGGTTATGTGTGGAGTCTAAAGGGAAAACGAGTTTGTCGTAGATCTGGGGATTCATCAGAACCGAACTCTTTCTGATCCGCTCTTGTGGATCTGATTATTCAGATGCGTCTCATTGGGTCCACGAGCTGTTTCTCACTTCGCTTGCTTTCTGTTTTATTGATGGGGAACGTGAAGCAGACCTCCAAATGCTGTTCAGATAATAAACCAAGTCACGTTTTAAATCAATGGACCTGTTTGTTTATATTGGACTTGATTTGATTTAAAGAGGATGCCCATTTTCCACAAGTTGATATGATTATGTATGGTCTTAATTAAAAGCCTATAACATGATTTAGTTAAAATTTCTCAGTGGTGGTGTAAAAACACCTTTTTATCCTGTCAAAACCAGCTGTTTTCATCAAGCCATTTTATAGTCCGTGTCCCTTTAAATGCTAATGAGCTCTGCTGACTCCGCCCCCTCTCTTCCGTAGCAGTACTTAAGTGAAAGTAACGTTAATCCTCTGTCTTCAGCAGCTAAGATGTCAGGAGTTAATGACGATTCATTATTACATCTAACAATAAAATACCTAAATCACTTAATTAATCTTGTCTTCCCTGCACAGCTCTCAGCTCACTCAGGGGGCGGGGTTACGGTAAAACGGACCTGTCAATCAACTCTTGTGGGAGGGGCCTGTACAGAACTACATCATTCTGAATCTCAGAACAGCCTGATTTGAGAAAGAGGATTTAAAAACAGGGTGGATTTGTAGTTTTATAGGATGGATATGCACACACACTTCCAACACATTTATGTTCAAAGTGAATTTAGCATCCGAAGACCCCTTTAATAGAAGGCTTCACCTGGCGGGA
This sequence comes from Oxygymnocypris stewartii, assembly GCA_003573665.1. Lineage (NCBI taxonomy): Eukaryota > Metazoa > Chordata > Actinopteri > Cypriniformes > Cyprinidae > Oxygymnocypris > Oxygymnocypris stewartii. The sequence goes on along the minus strand of QVTF01022359.1, from coordinate 6,284 downwards.
TGCTGACCGAATCAGTACTGAAACCCAGCCGTGTGTGACTGTAGGAGACTAGCCGAAGTGAAGGGGTGTGTTCGTGGTTTCTGTAGTTGTTGTGTCCGCGAGCGTTTCTCTGGAGGATCTGGGAGAGGCCGAATGAAGGCAGGCGGCTCTAATCTAAGATATAATCCGATCGAAGTATTATCCGATCAAAAGCATCCTGAAGGAGATGCACAGATAAATCAAGGTCACTTTGGTCTGATTTCGGCCTAACCTTGTGTACATATAACATTAAACTCGAATAACCTGTAGCATACTGAATAAAAAATCAGTATAGTCTTGTTTTACCAGTGTTGAGGTAATTACTTTAAGGCACTCTACATTTCTAAATAAATACTGTAACAATAAAAGTAAAAGTATGAATAGATTTTAGTCAAATGACATTAAAAAGACCAGACCCTTCCACCCCATGAAACTGTTCTCCCTCAAATAGCACGAATGAAGTGAACACATGCACCTTTGTTTATGCTGCTGCTGCTGTGTATAACGTTAGAAGTGGCGTTTGCTGCAGGCTAAACACAGTGATTTAAACAAAAGCTGTGCAATGCATGTTCTCTTCACGTTGTTCTTGTAAAATAATAATAATGATAAGTAAACAAGCATACCACTCCGCTGAGAACCCCGCTTACTTAAGCTGCAACCGTGGCGCGGGTGATATTGAAGTGGTGCCTGAGCGCGAGGGATCGTTCGGATGAGGTCGTCAGGTGAAAGGTTATCATGTGGGTGATTTTATTTACGGCTAAATTATTAATCATTAATTTTACTAATAGTTACATTGGGCAGGCCTTCACAGAAGGGTGTTTAATAAAAAAATAAAATAAAAAAAATTGCCTTGACAAAAGGGCACTTTGGGCATCATGGTGCAAAGGGGCAGGTGCTCAAGCACCCTCCGCCCCCCCCCCCCCTCTGCATGTGCCTGACACACACTCACTCACACACACACACAAACACACAGACACAGACACTCACACACACACACACACACACACACACACTCACACACACACACACACACACACACACACACACACACACACACTCTCACACATACACACACTCTGAATGAGCTCAGGCGGCTGATGTCATCACTGCTGATAACAGCTTACAGATGTGTCTTTGCGCGGTGCGGCCAGCACAAGGGCGATTTATTCCATTACACACTACACCGGCATCAAGGCCTGAGCCAAATAATCATGCAGTGATGTCAGAGTCTGTGTGTGTGTGTGTGTGTGTGCGTACACTTACTAACCCTCTGAGGAAGCGTATGTCATTGAAACAGCATCACGTCTCGCTGGTCTAGAGAGAGATGACGTCTTGCTATTACAAGAACTGATTACAGTAACTCACCGCATCACAAAAGCACCTTTACACTAATCTGAAAAGTGTTTGCCTAGACACCAGCAGACTGTTGTAGATAATTAAATGAAGCATTTAGAGCATCTCTGCCGGCTTGAGACGAGCTGCGAGCGCTGGTTACTCTCATCATTGATCTCCTTCACAGCTCATGTAGATGAAGATAAACCCTGCTGTGACCGATGGAGACGTGACCTCGTTTATTCACTCCATCGATTCACAAACACCTCGTGCACATCTGTGTCCGGAGAGCTAATGCTTCTTCACCGTGTGAACCTCAATCATGGTATTTTGATTAGGTAAAAATCAAAGCTAATCTGTTTTTAACACATTCATGTGATTATGGGATGAATAAGACATCCGTCATCTTCCACTGATGCAGTTTCTGATGCAGGACGACGCAGTGATATGAACATCACCCTCTCATGATAGAGTTTATTAATATTAATAAACTGTGGCACAGTGGTTAGAGCATTGCGTTAGCAGCGCAAAAGGTTGTGGGTTCAATTCCTGGGGAACACATGTACTGACAAAAAATGTATAACATGAATGCAATTGTAAGTCGCTTTGGATAAAAGCGTCTGCTAAATGCATAAATGTAAATGTAAATTATTACTCCAATATCTGCAGCACTGCTAATGTGACCCACATATAATAACCTTTGTCTGTAAACCCGAGAGCTAGAAAACAGATCTGTGTGTTTTCAGCGAGCGTCTTCAGAAGCAGTGGGCGTTCTGTCATGAGCTGTTCTGGATCTCCATCAATCCTTCAAACCACATCCGTGTGCATCGCCAGACATGCTTCAGAACCGAGCCAGTAATAGCTGCCGTCTCGAAGCCTTATCTGCTGTAATTCCTGGTGTAGGTGGGTATTACTGTAATTAGATGTCAATAGAGACACTGAGAAGCCAAGCGTCCTAATTTACACACTTTTGGATTTTGGAGACATTTTTAGTTCAGATTAAAACCGGCGCCGCCAAAGAAGTGGGTCTTATGAGCACGTGTTTATGACACACGTCAGATCCATGGGTTAAATAGTCACTAAGTGCTTGAATTAGTGCTCTTTTTCTAGCACGTTTAAATGAAATATGCATATACCGAGTTCTATAATTAGTCTGATCCACTCCATATGAAGCAGAATCTGGGCTTCAGCAGGCCATCAGGGAGGAAGACACAGGCTTGTTTGAAGCGCCGCTGCCCTCTCGTGGTGCACAGATGCTCGTGATTCATCAGAATGAAGGGTTACTCGCCTGAGCGTGTCATTACAGTAAGGACGGTGTATAAAAGGCTTGGGCAGAAACACAGTGTGTAAATAAACAGACGGAGCTACTCATTGACAACTTTAAACAAGTGAAACTTTCATATGATTACATGTAAAGTATTTTTTGTGTTGTTTTGATGATTAGAAGTCAAACCTGTTTCACTTTTTTAAATAAGTTACAAAACACGATATTCACATTTTTTGAGATGCACCTGTAACAATGAGAGAGAGTGTGTGTGTGTGAGTGTGTGTGTGTGTGTGAGAGAGAGAGAGAGAGAGAGAGAGAGTGTGTGTGTGTGTGTGTGTGTGTGTGTGTGTGAGAGAGAGAGAGTGTGTGTGTGTGTTGTGTGTGAGAGAAGAAGAGAGAGAGAGAGTGTGTGTGTGTGTGTGTGTGGTGTGTGTGTGTGTGTTGTGTGTGAGAGAGAGAGAGTGTGTGTGTGTGTGTGTGAGTGAGTGAGTGTGTGTGTGTGTGTGTGTGTGTGGTGTGAGAGAGAGGAGTGTGTGTGTGTGTGTGTGTGTGAGCGAGAGAGTGTGTGTGTGTGTGTGTGAGGAGAGAGTGTGTGTGTGTGTGTGAGTGCGTGTGTGTGTGTGTGTGTGGTGTGTGTGGTGTGTGGTGCGTGTGGTGTGTGTGTGCGAGAGAGAGAGTGTGTGTGTGTGTGTGAGAGAGAGAGTTGTGTGTGTGTGTGTGAGAGCGAGAGGAGAGAGAGAGAGAGAGAGAGAGAGAGAGCATTAAACTGCATTGCAGTGAGACAAACACACATCTGTGTCAAGCTCTTTGTGACAATGCTGCTGTTATGACTGTAAACAGTGTTAAACGTGTAAAAGCAGATGTTCTCGACCTGAAGCAGGAGTCAGGCAGAGCAGGTTATAGTGTGTGTGAGAGTAAACAAAGCGTCCGCTATCTGTCACATGCATCACACTCAGCGGTTTCCTGTCCTAGAGCGGGTCACTTCCTGTTTACACCACAGCTGCACAGTGTGATGCACCTCCGATGATCCCGTCCAGCGATGCACTGCATGAAGCACAGACAAGGACGTCTTCTTATGCAATGATAATTATCCCCCTTTTTTTTGTCATTGACTCACTATAATAGTAAATGTTTGTGATTGGATTGTGACACCTCATTAATTATCAATCCTATAAGATATCCGGAGAGCATATCATATGTGTATGGGACAGGAGCGTAGCCAGAAAGGAGACTCTGGGTGTGCATCAGAAAAACTGGGTGTGCCACATTATTGTCAGATTAATGCAAAAAAAAATAACAAAAAAACAAGCATGCTTATTGGGTATTAATATGTTAGTTTAAACCATTTCATTTTGTGTAGGCTACATGTGTCTGTTAACCTATTCTCTGTTTGGATGTCTTTGAAAATCACTATTTATATCTGCAACAAAGTGAGTGTGTGGGTGTGTGTGTGTGTGTGTGTGTGTGTGTGTGTGTGTGTGTGTGTGTTTAGCATGCGTGCTGTAATATTAGTATTATTAAACCTTTCATTTTATGCGTAGGTCTGGGTGTATGTGTTTGTATGCTTACTGTTTTATTAAGCATTTTTAAACTTTCCATGATCACAGGTTTAATAAAAATACATTTTAAGTTTCTAATTATAACACCGCATTTCCACGGTTATTCAAACAATGAACACATTATACAGTGAGCAAAGCACATTTACTTTATCAAAGAATAATCATTGACTTCAGTGACTAGGTTATGTAAAAATCTATTATGTAAAAACAGCTGTAGCTGCTGTACTAAATAAAAACAAAATGCTTTTAAATAATCCCTCCTTTTTTAAATCATTATCATTTTGCACATCCTGCAATGGCGACTTAAACTGTACACGGGCCTACATATAATGTTCCTTTGAAATTACTTTTGGTGGAATAAACAATCTTGAATAGATGTCTTGCAAGACACATTAGAGAAAGCAGTAAAATATTTTGTATACATTACATTCAGGATCGCCAACAACATAGCACAGTACATTTAATGCTGCCTGTTAGCTGCTCAACGGGCGAGACGGCGTGGTCTGGCCTTGAATGCCTCAATTATGTTATTATTATTATTTATTTTTGAAAATAATTTAAAATTGTAATTAAATTTTAAATTAACAAATATTGTAAGCACTGCTTAATCTGTAAATTGTGAGGTCCCGGAACAAAGCGGGGTAATGAATCCGTCCGGCAAGTTTTTTCTTACATTATTATTGAACTTTCAAAAATACAAAATTCAACAGCTAGTTCATATATATATATATATATATATGCTTTTATTTATGTAGGCTACACAGAGAAACACATAGAGAAACAAGATGCGCTTTCTGCCGTCTCATGCAGTCTCCGTGAAATGGAGCGTCACAGCAATGAACCGGATACTTTATTAAACGAACGAACCAAAAAATACAAATCTTTAATTACGTAGTCGGAATGAAAAGGTGCATTTCTTTATTAAAGTCAGCGTCGCATTCTGCAACTTTATCTTTTCATTCGACACTGACTGAGAAGAAATCACTAGTTTATTAACGAATAATTAAAATGTTTTATTTTGCCTTTCCCCCAACATTCATAATCATAAGCCTACTTTTGCCGTTGCAAGCTTTAGACGTGCGCTTGGGCGCGGAATAGGCTATACGCCTATATATTAAAGGATGGTTAGTAGCCTAAGTTATTATATTAATCAATTTATGTGTGACTAGTGAAATCTTTAGTCGGGGACAGGCCTTCTTGGCACAAGGAACCGATCAATTTTTTTAATAAAATGCTGTCAATTCGAAAAGTGCGCCTGCTAATCACGTCACGTTATATTGCCATGCAGAGTTATGAATGCGTAATAATAAGTACAATGTTTTTAATTTATTTCATTTCTTATGTGTGCAATGGCGGTGCTTTGGTCTTTCTTGGGGTGCTGAAGCATCTGCTAGCCCCTCCTTTGCGCTGCCCATGTTTATTACCATTAAAAAAATAATTATTCTGCATCTGTTTTTAGGTGTGCCAGCTGCCACTGTGGGTGGCACCGGCACACCCTGGCACACCCGTGGCTACGCCCCTGGTATGGGAGCACAATTAATAATATACATCTAAACTCAATGCACTGTTTTATTGGTTCGATCAATATTATTAATGTATATATCAGCAAACGCATCATCACGTGGTCCCCTGCTGTCGTCGTACAAAAGGCCATGCCCTTTTCCGCCAACAGCCAATCAGATCTGAGGGATTCTCAAGCACTGAAATAAAAGAAGCGTGTTGAATGGAAACGATTATAAAAAGGGCGGGGCTTCCGATTTAATTAATCAGGTAAGATGGGTCTAAACACTTGTGATCTTATTTTAAACGGTTACTGTGTAGTTTAACTGTGTCTGCGCAAGAAGCAGTTAAATGCCATTGATCCGGCTGTTGCAGGTGGTCACCTGATGCCTGTTACTTTTCTCCGCGCTGCTCAGGATCGACCAATCACAGTCGACTGAGATCACAGGACGTGTGTGGGAAGATTTGACTGTGTATGTTAGGCGCTGTACTTAATATTTGCAAAAGACTATAACACTTGGGAGTTTAAACGTCTGCAGAAAGACAGAACCCGTGGTTAGATGCTTTATGAGCCGCAGAGCGCCGCCCGCTGGAGAAACACCGAACCT
>QVTF01022358.1:0-56935 GCA_003573665.1 Oxygymnocypris stewartii | reverse complement strand
GTTGTATAGAATGATTCGCTTTGTAATGAAAGAACACTGCAAAAGTTAATCGATACTACTGGTGTGGACTGCTGGAAACCCATCCTCATGGTAGACTGAGTCTAATGATGTCTCCAGTGGATTCTCAGTACTGAAGCACAACATGACTCGTGATTCAGACAGAATTTGATTGAACATCATAAAAGTGACGTGTTATTTGATGTAAAAAGTCCAGCATGATGTACGATATTCTGTACATAATGTTTAAACATACATTTTTGTATAAACGCTGTAACATACAATATTCACACTAGGGATGTTCATTTTAACCGTTAACCAACCGATAAGAATTTTGACTGATTAATACAATCAGTTAAATGGTTAAAAGTCACTTATTTATTTTTTCAGTAATTTATCTAAATATTTTAAAAGGTTTGCTTCATATTTAAAATAAGCTACACGTATAAAAATGTTTTTTAGAGAGCAAGAGAGAAACATAAGTTGCCTATAAGTAGCATTTTATTATTTCATTCAGAAATAGGCATATAATAAACACTGTAAACATAGCTAGGCTATTTTAGTTCCCCTCACTCCACAACAAATCCTTTCAATTAACAGTATAGGCTATTTAAAAAAGAACAAGAATTAAAAATGTAAGAAACTATAGCTATAAACAACAAACCAAAACTAATTAATTTAGGCAAAAACTAAACTGAAACCAATGTTGGATTTCTCGTTCGACACAAACTCAAATGTTTCCGTTTTCACGATGTATTTGAATGCCAGAATAGTATTTACCTTTTATGTAGGCCTACTTCACTCGCGTTCCAGTATCCACATAACACATGACCATGTGAATCCTCGTGTTCTGTTGTTTGCTGCTTTTTGCGCATGTAAAATGAATCCCCGGAAAACACATTTTATTTTTAACGGGTCACAGACACTTATTCTTTCTAATTTAATTCGGTTCTAATTTAAAATAAATCTTGTCGGTTAACAGTTAATAATCGGTTAACGAGCATCGGTTGTTGGTTTGGAAAAATACACAAAATGAATATCCCTAATTCACACACTGACAGCATTTAAAAAAATATTTATGCCTTTTTTTTCAAAACTATGATTTTTTTATTTAATATTTTTTTCCTTACAGAAAATGTTTGTTTTAAATAAATGCTGTTCTTTTAAACTTGTAAAAAAAAAAAGTAAAATAGTAAGCAGCACAACCATTTTCAACATTTATAAGGAATGTTACTTGAGCATCAAATCAGCATATTAGAAGGAAATATGAAGGATCATGTAACAGTGAAGACTGAAAATGGCTGCTAAACATTCAGTTTGCCATTGTAAGAATAACTTCAAATTTAAAAGAGAATATTTCACAATATTACTTACTTTATTGTATTTTTGATCTAATAAATTCAGCCTCGCTGAGTATAAGATAAATGTTGTTCAAAAATCTTACTAACCCCACTCTTTTTAATGTTATAGTGTGTAGGTAGTGAAATTTACAGTGACAATAATTTGTTACAATATATTATTATTTACATTTAATACATAAAATGCAACAAAATTACAAGTAATTATGAATTCAATCATCTAATATATTTGTAGGTTTAATGCATAAAACACCTTCTACATGCTGTCAGTGTGCTAATAAGGTACATTTCTGTGTCTAAATAAAGTATGCTAGGAATACTGTAAGAATTCTATAGAAAAGATAAATTAAGCTGTTATCCATCATCTTTCAGAATAAAGTCAGAAATCACCTTGCATAAATTTTCAACAAGGACATTTCTGGATGAATTACAAAAATACTGTGCGTTGATGTGCTTACATGTGATTTGCATTCAAGTTGCTGTAGTTCTGGGCACAAACCGTAGTGACATCTGGAAATGATCAAGTTTCAAACAGTTAAGGGGTAAATGGACAATAATTTCACAGGCTTAACTTTATCCGGGTACATGGCAAACAGACAGAAAATGATGCAAATCCCCTACATTTCCCACGTTTTGGACAAAATGTCAACTATGTGATAATGGTGTTGAATCCTGTCATATGAAAAACAGATGGTATACTCAGTTCAGTCAGTCCATCTAAGCTTTTTCTTTATTTAAATATTTATCCAGCAGATATTACCCAGTGGTCTAGCAGCTGAAACCGGCTCAAGAAGCGGTTTACCTGTAGAAAAGGTATCTTTATGCAGTTCTCTGGATTCCAGAAGAAAGTTGGGGATTAAAAGAGAAATTAAGATCTATGACCTTTCTCACTATTTATCTTTCCTCTTGGGGTCAATCCTGCATAAAACAGGGGCACTTGCTACCACAGGTCAGTGCGCATGGCACCAATTAAGAGTTCAACAAGATGTCTACAGACATTAGTTTCTGTTTTGTGAATAAGCGAACCAGACATGCGTTTTAAAACTACACCGAGACAAGGCAAGGCTTAATTAACATTAAGTTTAAAATAAATATTCAGATTTATTAAGTTAAACTTTTTACTTTTAACACGTTTACTTTTTCTTTTTAACATTAAGTTTAAAAGAATATTCGAGATGCAATACAAGCCAACAGCTCGTGTAATGATATTACTACATTTTTCGGCTCTAGTAATACACTTTCTTTACATTACAATTAATCTAAGTGCTTTTTGAAATCATAAGCTTTGTTAGTAAAATATGTATATATTTAAAATACATTTATTTCATAATAAGTATAATTAAAATCTATAAACATATTTACTGATATATAGCTAAAGATTTACTAACATTAAAATAATGTAATTATAATAATAATAATAATTCAACTTTATTTGGAGTAGGCTGCTACTTGTGCACAATCCCCGTCTTAATATTAAGCCTAATTGTGTTTTAATGTCACTATTGATGAGGACTGTATGATCTTTGAATAATATCGGTCTTCAAATGCAAGAAATCTAATATACTTCAATATATTTTTTATTGGACTTCAGCACTACTTTTATACAATTAAAGTGCATTAAGCACAGAATTAGTTGTTCTAATTTATCAGACTTTCAGGGAATTTCTTTAATGCAGTATCAGAGTGAAAATAAAGCAAGATTGACTTGTAAAACTTAAACGAAGAAGTCATTTCAGAGCGTATACATAGCAAACAGTACATCTTTGTTTTCCCTCTGAAGTCATGACCTCCTTTGGCTTGCCAGAAGGTTTTCAGACATTTCACAGGCTAGGTGAACCCCTGCTACTTCATGTATGTTTATACAAAGCATTGTGCCATGCTTTAGCCTTTTACTGAGACCTTTAGTCATCCATCAATGTCTCTCCTGATTTCCTCTGTCTGCATGCCACCGTTTCATTCATTATGCACTTGTTTCTCAAACACTTTCATGAGCCTACAGTAAACGTTTTTATTTAATTTACCAGTTTCTTTTAATAACAACATCCCAAGGTTTCAGATTCAAGATGAGAAAAAAATGTTTCACACAAAAACTGTTTCCTCACACAAGTCCCACAAGGCTTACAGACGGAGGTAAATTGACTCGAGCTGTCTTCTATGAAAAGCATTTCTTCTGAGAAACCGAAACAAAATTTAGTGCCGGAGCATTCACAGCTTTGGGCCTGTGAAATCCCCAATCTATTACCGCATCCAGCAGAGGGGCAAAATGAGTTCACCATGTTGTAGAGGTGTCTAGGCCTATATTCAATCTCTCTCTCTCTCTCTCTCTTGCTTCCTAGAACCACAGAGGGACCACTTATGCTGTCCTCTCCTTTTCTCAGCCTCCTTCTGTTATATAATTCAATGCTACTGTTTAAACGCCTCTACTTCAGACCTCCAAAACAGAAGTGAATCCACCAAATAACTGTCATTATCATGTACAAAACAATCTATCGTGCAAAATACAGACGTGCTCCAGGTGCCCGTCTAGGTGCATGACCCTCTAAAAGTATGTTAGTGACATGATCAATGCGGAGAGTTGTTGTAAAAGGTGTAACGTTTTCTGTAGGCTACATATGGAGAACTAAATAAATACGTAGAGGTAATCTGTAAAAGTTAAGAGAAGGTGTTGAAAGTAATAAACTAAAGGAAAATAGCTATGCGGCTAACTTAAAGGGTTCACTGAAAAATGACTGTCATCATTTTCTCACTCTCACTTCATTCCAAATCAGAATGACATCTTCTGTGGAACACAATAGGAGATAACTGAATGAACATTCGGTTGGGTGAATTAAGTACAATAGCAGAAAACTCTGAATCATTTCAAAGCTTATTTTAAGCACACAAAAGTAAAAAAAAGTAAACAAAACAAAAAACAAACCAGGTTATATATATATGTGCGTGTGGCTCACTATTCATATACCAGGTGTGTTTTGTGTTATTCTTCCAACCACATGTTCATTAAATTACCTTTTTGTGTTCTGCAGAATAAAGAAAGTGTAATTAGATATGGGCGTTATACAGTATGTATATTATACATATTTTATATGTATAATAGATTATGTAAATATATCATAGTACCTTCACTGTATTTTCAGCTTCCTCAACACTGCTAAAGTGTTATGAAAAATTAGAGGCTTATTTTAAAGACAAAAACCCGTACTTTCAAGTGACTTTTTACACATTTGCTGTCTTCAGTCATACCATTCGTCTTGTTAGACCATGTCCCCATTCCGTCCTTATACCTCCTGAGAGCTGACAAGAGTGGAGGTACAACATCATGCATTCTGTATTGCTCTGCATTTATATTCTTGAAATGTCTACCTTTCTTTAAAACAGACATACCTTTTTATTTCTAAATGACCCACTTTTTGAGTTGTGTTTTTCATGTCCCCTTCAATTTCCTCAGTAGCTGCTGGAGCTGTGGCACAGTGGGTGGTGCACATGCCCATGGGAACGTAGGTTTGGATCTGACCTGTGCCATTTCCCGGACCTGTTCTGGCTCGCTCTCTCTTTCACTCTCTCCACTTTCGTGTCTTCTCCTCACTGTCCCGTAGAGAAGAGACTAAAGGCAATAAATAAAGTTTCTCAGTAGCTGTGAAGACAAAGCATGTTACTTGATGAAGATCAAGCTTCACATCACAGTCAACAAAGGCGTCGATATGCGACAAAGTGCTAACATCTGTGAGACAGTCTGCGCCAAGCCGAACACACTGCAGACATGCAATAAACCCCTTCATAATACACTTCCTAATGAGAGCCATATTGAGTTCCTGCTTTTTCGAACGATTTTCCCCTTTCTCGCAGGCTTTTGCAGATGTAAAAGGAAATTCCTAATTTAGCACCATGCCTCTTCCACGTCAGCAACGCTCGATCAGCAAGAACACAAGCCCCTCGAACAAAAACAGTAGCCGTTGACAAGAAAAACACTGCCTTCTCGAGAGGCCCTCCTGTCTCACAGTAGCCATGTTCCTGAAAGGAAAATAAAGCCTGATGATCCAGGGAGTTTAGAGACAGAGCCTCCTCTACCACACAAACCTCCGCTATGTTATAAAACCGCTGAAGAATGGATTCATTGTTAAATGTGAGGACATCTCACAAGGAGATTCAGACGATAGCCGAGCTTAAAGGGCTACTTGAAGATCAAGGACAACAAAGTTCTCCAAAAAACATTAAATCATCATGAAAGTCCTATCTTTTTTTGCTTGAAGCTTTCTAAAATCACTTTTAATGGGAAATGCAGATTAAATGGTGTAGTCATTCAAATAATTTCAAAATACCATTCAAGTAGAACAAAGATAGTGTTCTACATATATTTTTAAGAACTATCATTTTTTGGATGAATTCTTTATCAAAATTACTTTCACTGCCGTGTTCCAAGCATCTGGTGGTCCAGAACATTTCAGGTTTTCTTCAATAAATCAGTCTACTATAAAAGCCAAAACTTGTCTGTTTCCAGTTGGTTTGAAACTTTTCATAAAGTCAGTGTGTACAATGCTGAGCAGCTCTGCAACAGGCTCGGTATTTTGCCACAAGGTGTGTAATGCATATGTTTAAAAGAATAGGCCAATTTTCAAAATGCTTTTGTAAGAAAGCATATGGCAAAGGCATAAACGTAACATACAATGTGTAGTTCTATTCCAAAACCTACTGCACTTCCTCTGTCGACAGCCGTATATAGTCATAGTCATCCTTCTAAAGGTGCAGTCACAATTACTGTTGTTCGCAAGTCATTTACATGTTGTGACATTTATTCTAAAACTTGTCACATTGAGCATTAGAGTTTCTTGGTTTGAAAGTGACTTCAGTGCAAGCTGTGCTTCAACATGTGCTATAACATTGATTATGGGCAATTAACCTTTTTTTCTACCCACACAACTTTGCTAATATGACTGCACCTTAGGCAGCATCTTTATCTTCATGGCACCTCATAAGCAATCAGCACTTCATAGAAGACTCCTTCTTACGCAAAAATATAATATTGTACATTACATAAAAACATAAATTGTATTTACACAACAATAAACAAGTGTTGCCCACTTTATCTATGATGCCTTAAAATATTTCTGAAAGATATTTCAGAAACAGCCCATTTGTGCAATGCTAAGCTACAATAAAAACCTACATACAGATCGCTGTGGAGTACAAACTTACTGACAACCTTCAGTGGGCAGTCATCTCAATAGATATAAATATTACTACTCTCAAGCACAGAGACAATTTTCTGTGAGCTACCCATTCTGAAAGAGCGCAATGGATAAACCTCTGATACCCTCATAATTCACTCCTTTCTGTCACACAAGCATGCTAGTTTTCATGCCATGCTTATAATATTAAAAATGACAAATTACTCCCATCCTTGTGAGGAATTTCTTTGTTGGAGCTTCTTGTGCCTATAGAAAATGTAGGCACTACCAGATGGGGGTAAAAAGTAGAAAATGAGCTGTTGCTCTAACACACAACGGGATTGCCATTAATTATCCAAATGTTACTGTTTGACAGGCTTCTACTCACTCAAGGAACCATTGATTTGATGAAATTCCCTCTATAGACGATACATACGGTCTTTAAAGATTCTTTAAAAGAATGTTGATTTCATGATCTGCATATTGGTGAGACGATTCCTTGAAAATACAAGAAATGCTGCTCTCTGTTTGGATTTAAATTGCATTATTAGTGGCTTCAATAAATTATGTACATATTTATGTACATACTGAAATGTGGTCACAGGAGAAAACATACTGGAGATTTCAGAGTAACTCTGATGCTAATGCCTGATATCACTGAAATGCTCAAAGTAAACATTTTTCAGTCATGAACCATAACACGGTGGCAAGCAATGTCCACCCACTGCACACTGAGCAATCCCACCGGACCTTGCTTTTCACCCTTCCACCTCTCATATGTTTGTGCATTCAGACCACTTGTTGCCACCTGTCCAATTACAATGCAGCAGAGGAAGAAGAGAAATGACCTAGACAACCTCAGGGCCCCTTTTTACAGACATGTACCAATCCAGCATCCTGCTGAAGCGTCATTAGATACTCTCGTTCACCTGGAAGAAACTGCACTGCTCTCAACTTTGGACCATTTTCTGACTTTGAGAGGTGGGGTGTGTCCCTTACCGGGGCCCATTTTTGACCTCTGACCTTCTGCTTTTATTGGTCATACTGAGTTAATGAAGTGGTGAGGTGACACTATGAGTTTTAAAGCAGGAGATGAAACCAGGAGAAACAGTCCTATTCATGTTGCCTTGGAAATTCACTAATGTACATAGTACTACAAACAGAATTGCTAATTAAAGTATTAAACAGTTATCTCTACTCAACTGATCACATTTTCTGATAGTATTGATGACTGTTTAGCCATCTTTATTATACATATTTAAGGTAGCAGCAAGTTGATAAGAAAAAAAAAATACTCAGCATATCATGATCCTTTTTTATTCAACTATTTGCCCTTAAGCCGGTTCCATCTCATTCGGTATAGAGAGGCTTTCGCACCACGTTGTTCTAGGAACTAGGCAGCAAGTTCATTCCTCTAGAGGACCAATTTCTCCCATCGGGATGTTTTCCTGCGTTTGGCCAATCAGTGTACACTTACATCACCCGTAGTTCCAAGAAAATGTTTAGACCCTAGTCTGAAGTAGGAGCTAATTTAGTTACTAAAACCGATCCTAGTTCCTGTGGTTTGAACACACCAAAAAACTTCCGCCAATAGTTCTAGGAACTATGAAAAGATTCATCCAGTGCGAAAGCCCCTTAAGCAAGCAAGTTGTTCAGTGTAAATAAATGCTTATTCAAATACAAATCTTTCCTTAAAAGTGATCTCTTGTAAACTTGTTGGTAGATGCTCCACAACAGGCCCCCACATCTCTTCAAACATGGTACTATATCCCCTAAACACTGCAGTTAGTCTCTCCATAGGCATAACTGAAGATCTCAACCTCGATTATTTTCTTTAGTTGGTTAAATGTCATTAAGGTGTTATCTAGGAATAAAACACACTTATCCCCTTTCCATACCATCTATGAAACAAATTTTTAATGATGGGGAGAATATCTGCAAATCAATGGGGACCTGACAAAAAGCCCCTTCTCCCTGCAAATGTCATGATGTCCTGCCATACGTTGAGCATGTTGAATATGATAGGGCACTTTTTTATAATTTATGAAAAAATATTTTTTGTAGAATTGCAGTAAGTCAGCCTTTGTTGAATAAAACCTGTCAGGTCCAGGTATAGTTATTTGAGGGAGGAATGATTCAACTCTTCCTACTAAAAGCTTAGACAGCAGCTAACAATTAACTTTTAAAAGACTTACAGGCCTGCGAGGGTCACATTCATCAGGCTGCTTATTGGTTTAAAAACACCCATTCTTTTTCAAGAAACTCCAATAATTTAGGGTTTCTAAGCAGTGAAGATTGTAATCGCTAATGACATGATGCAGGGTTAAAATATTCGATTCTATTGGACATCCATTGCAGTTGCAAATAATATGTAAAGTCTCTAACTTTAGGGTTTATGATTCTCCGTGCATAAGCAGGCACAAATCTTTAAAACAAATTCAATTTAGCAGCATCAAAGATGCTATATTTTTGGGTGGTCTAAGCTGGGATCGAGTGCTTAATTAAAATGTCCTTCAGAAATGATGTGATTAACAGAAAAATTATGATATATTGGCAATTAATTCAGGAAAAAAAGTAGATCCAAATGTACTTGGGGAATACAGACTTCTGATAAGGACCTATGACTGTGACATCCTCCTGTATCTTCATCATATCCTCAAACCTAAAAATGAACTTCTTAAGATACTTTGAAAATGGAACTGAAAACTCTGACCCAACTACCCTAATCTGAGCTTCAAGTGGTCTGTTTCAATCAGATGGGTTTCCTGTAAAATAATAATCTAAACCTGTTCTCTTTTAAGGTAAGAGATTATTTTTTGTCTCTTAATTACATGGTTGATCCCGTCAAGGAATAATGATACAATCTTAATATAATTCATAACATACCACCCATAAATTATATGAATAGATCGAGTAGAGGCATCTGAAATTTTGCTTCAGAGAGGACAAGATAGCAAAATATAATTTCACCAATTTAGAAATAAACAAAAAGAACCACAAGGTCTCCAGATTAATAACAACAGACGGCAGCAACGTTAAAACAAACACAAAGTGTATGGTGCTGACTGCGAACACATCAACAACGCCTGAGTTTTCTGATTGGCACATTTTCAGCATTGACTAATCTAACGGTGTGAACACCACAAGCTAATTGAATTATTTGCATGAGTAGATTACATACCAAGTCAATGCAAAAGCACGAATAGAATCAATTTGTGCCAGGATATGGAGGAGAGCATTACTGTTGCCATCTGCGGGCACCCCAAGATTTATGACACGCTTCTTATTGATACAGAAAGCGGACAAAAAAATGAGATAGCTTTGAGAGGAAGCAAGTAAGTTGGACTACCTGGTAAGCAATGATTACTTGATTCTAGCTATGATTTTTAAAGAAATATTGTTGTTGATGTGCATGAAGACACTGCTCATCATGTGAGTGACATGAAAAAATAATGCAAGTAATATAGAGCGAGTAACGCGATTTAAATATTTGCTTCGTTTTTAATAATGTTTTACTTTTTATAGGAATAAGGCCAAGACAAGGTCTTCAAAAGGCTTCATGCAAAAGATACATCTTGAAAAAGAGGGTGGGGGTTGTCTTATATTCGGAACAATATGGTAACTTTTTGTCTTGGTAAAAGACATTCCAATAAATGTTGAAAGATGCAGCAGCTAGACCTCTGTGCACCCTCCCAAATACACATTATTGCGTTCCATTTTTAGACATTGAAGAAAGGAAGTGCAACTTACAAACCACATTCATGTACCTTATACGGCCAGACTAAGAGTAAAACTGGTCCTCTTCCTCAGCTATTGCTAAGCAAACCTTCATATTCACACCAGCAACTGGCAGATAAAGATGGAGTACCAGAACATTTCTAACAGCTCTCTGTTTGCCCGTACCTCAGTGGAGGAGCTGGTCTCCAGCACTGTTCTGGGATTGTGCTGTGCTCTGGGGGTACCAGGTAATATAGCGGTGCTGGTCATGCTCGCCCAACATTTAAAGGAGGACAGTTTCACCCCAAAACTGATGCTGAATCTGGCTGTCTCTGATCTACTGAGTCTGATTTTTTCTGCCTGTGTTGATCTATGCCCTCCTGAACGCTGGGTTTTTGGACAAGGTCTGTGTAAGTTATTCTCCTATGTCGTGTACTGCAGCCTCTACAGTAGTGTGCTTTCTGTCACCTGTTGAGTGTGCAAAGGTACCTGCAGTGCTGTATCCACAGCGATGGGCGAAACTTGGACAGAAGGGGTCAAAAGGGGCTGATGTTTGGGATATGGACATTAAGTGGAGCTCTGGGTTCTTATGCTCTTTACTTCCGAAACGTAAGCAGAAGGACAGGCTGCTAGTGTGGCCATCAGAATTATGGTAAATAAACAAGAACAGTAGCTGTCTTACTTGTCGAGACTCTTGTGATGTTTGTTGTCCTCTCTTCAGCCTGTTGTTCTTCTAACCTTCGACTTCAATCAACGGATAAGTCAATCATCTTCCTTCAAAGCCACAGGCTGACAAAACTGCCATCAGAATCGTAGTGGCCTTCTTGTATTTGGACCCCCTATATGGTCAACAACTTGGTCTCACATGGCATTGTCATGGGAATCAGATGTCAGCAACAATGTACCGGGGCTCTTTCTTTATCAACAGTTGCGTGAACCCCTTTCTTTATGCCTTCTCGGCTCGAACGCTGCGATGCAGAAGAAAACAGCATTCAGACGAGACACAACAACATCAGAATGAAAACAGAGTAAACACACTGACTAAAAAGTGCACTTCCAGTGGTATTTTATGTTTCTGTTTGTTCAAGTGTGTTTTTAATCTTACTGTATCTAAAGGGATGTGCATACAAAGCTTTTCATCACTCATTTCCTCAACTTGTCTCTCCTCAATTTGAATATTTTTTTCCTTCACATTAAAAGTACATTAAGCCCTAAATTTTACAGGCTTTTCTTACAGTGTAACGTGTGCACTAATATAGCTTATACTTCGAACTTGACATTGTGCATAAATATTGGCTCTTAAAATAAATTGAAGATTTTCCTCATTTCTAAGTGTTGTGGCATTTGTGACACAAAATTATGAAAATTTATTTTCTTGCAAGAAAAAGTATATTCATATAGTCATTCAGGGTTGGAAAGAAAAGAAACAGAAAAGAAAACACCCCAATAAATATAATGCATTTTCAACATGTGTGTCCATATAAAGTTATTCAACCATTTCCCCTAGATGTGTTTCTAAATATTTAATGCAAATTATTTTCTAAGAGGCTAGGACATCCAGAAGCTAAAACAACATTTTCAGTCTCAAAACTTGTCTTGCATATCACAATTAGACTGTTATCCTCTCAGCCCATAAAAACTCAAACATACTGATGAGGCATTTAGAGGAGAAAAAAACAGTCTTTGATAGAGTAAATAAAAAAATAAAGCTAATAATAATAAACGATCATTAGATAAAAAATGATTTCCTCCATAGTAAGTCACTTTGTTAAAAAATCTATTAAATTAATACAAAAATGCAAATATAATATTTTTTTTTCTGTAGCAGAAGACATTCAGACAAAAGTCAGGTATTGTACTCAAGGTATATTTTAGCTAGAGATATGACATTCTGCATTTTTATTCTTGTAAGGATGTGGTCAGTTGTCTTATTGGGGAAAGTTGTTGCATTTGTTTTAAATATATAATATTAACATTTCTTTATTTACAATTGACTATCTGCTGGCCATTACAAACAGTTTGATATTCATCTTTACATTGCTTACTGTTTAAAATTCTGCTGAAAAACTCAATGGTTTCCTGTGTGACAACATGCACCACTACTGAGTAACCCCGGGGTCAGTGGCAGATACAGAAAATAGTGATGGGTAGCCTTAATTATTCACATTACCTGGGTTAAGTTCAGAGGAGAGACGGGGTGGTAATAATGTCTTGTTGAAAATAAAATGTCATACATTCTGTTTTTTCCATATTCTTTGCTAATGAAATGTAAGAACATATGGGCACAGTGGCTCCCTCCATGTTTTCATACTCTTTATGTCATTTTGGAGTTTATGCACAATATGCAGACGAATGCCATCATTCTATGATATAAGTCCGATCTACCACTACATGCATGAAATATGTGGTGTGGATATAATAAAACCATACAATTAAACCACAATTCCTTATGATATTCGTAGTGAAGTATAAAAGACCTGACTTGTTGTTAAGATATGCTTAAACTCTTTTTGTCAAGTCAAGTCTGAAGTCCATTAAAATGCAGCTTGAGTCCGAGTCTAATTCAACTGCCCATCTCTGCTTAAGATTGTAGAAATACATGTTCCACTATGTTGGCATGAAGGGAAAACTTCCAGTAATTCCAGAATCCATACTCGTCATTGCTCATATTTGTGACACTAGTTTCTTTTTTCTTTGGGAAAGGCAAATTATAGGGTTTATTCCCATAGATTAATGATGCTTATTGGGGGGCAATGGCTCTTTGAAAAATCCACACTGGTCATTACAAGTAGTGTGATGAAGGAGGTTTGATTTTAAAGCCTTACCAAATCTTTTGAAGGACTACGAGGTAGAGCCGCAGACTGGAAGCAGACATGGAAGTGAAGTCAGCCAAGAAGAATGCATGAGATCTGGAGGTCCACCACATGAAAAGATCTCCCAAGGTTTAGGTGGAGAACTTTTCCCTGAAGAACAGTCTCCTACAGTTTTAAGATGCTGACACAAAACTTACCAACAAACTATAACATCTTTTAATTCACACAGATGAATGGACTAAAGAAAATCTTTTGTCACTAAATAATACAATTAAATGATAAAACAGTCACATAATCTCAGACATAAATATATTATTCATATGTTAGGCTGCTATTTGTATCTGACAAAGTTCCACAGTAAATGTAGATGAATTATAGGAAAGGGCATGATTACAGAACACACATTTTCCATCAAATATACAAATGATGCTGTCAGACATTTAAAGCAGCCATCAAGGCATGAAAACCTCCATGTGGGAAAAGGCTTTCAAACCCAGTCACTCTCAGCATGACTCCTTCAGCTCAGAGCCATGTTCTCTCAGCAGGTAGATCCATTCCATCCAGTCACCTTCCCCAAAAGACCACTCCAACTTTCCCCACGGTGAACCATAATCATGCCAAGTTAACCCTCAGAGCCCTGCCTCTATGATATAAGAGTTACACCCACGTGAAAGGAAAAATTCACTTAAAAATGAAAGTTCCGTCATCATTCACTCACCCTCTTGTTGTTCCAAACCTGTGGTCCAAATAAGATTGGACCCCACAGACTTTCCAAACATCTTCATTTATTATGCACAATTTATACAGGTTTAGAACAACATGAAAATGTGTAAATTATGAGTTTTATTTTTAGGTGAACTACCCCTTTACCATAGAGTCTGACAGTGAGGACTGGTCTAAGATAAACTGGTCAGTCTATTTGCCCTTTTAGTAAAGAAACAACCTAATTACTGTCAAAAAGATGTACAAGGCAGCAATATTCAAACAAATTTACTTGCTTATTGTAACCAATAAAATGTGGTTTTAATCGATCAGAAGTGTTGGAGGTAACGCGAGTTACATAATAATATGACTTTTTTCAAGTAACTAGTAAAGTAACGCATTACTTTTTAATTTACTAGAAAAATATCTGAGTTACTTTTGTTCCATTTATTGACTGACAGTGCGCTGTGTGAACATGATCTTACTGTAGTTCTAGACTAAATGTGAATGTGTATTAATTTATCCCACTCGCAAAAAAACTGATTCAGTATTCAACAAAATGAATTAAAACAATGAAATGCAAAACTCAGAATATGATGCAAACCTGCAATAATTAAATATGTTAAACAACACAAATATATCTAATCTCATTTTATTAACCGATGTGTTTGCCGCTGACTTTCGATGATCCAGTTCAACCATACTAATAATATAAAATTACTTTAGATAAACTAACAATTGTGCTTCGTTGTTGTTTTTTATTGCTGAAGAGTGTTGAACCTTCTTCTCCCTGCATTCTACTGTACAGACGTGAATTTACTCTTCCTTCAGCCTGAGGTTTATTCATTACACTTTTTGGTGTGAAAGGCTTTACATTTGCTATAAATAGAACTTCTTGTATTAAAAACAAACAATCAAGCTCTGCTCATATTTAAAAAGTAACGCGAAAGTAATGTAACGCATTACTTTCCATAAAAAGTAACTAAGTAACGTAATTAGTTACTTTTTTAGGGAGTAATGCAATATTGTAATGCATTACTTTTAAAAGTAACTTTCCCCAACACTGTTGACCAGTATACTAAATACTTTGGCTGTGGATAACACCAGACTGCTAGTGGGACCTGATTATTAACTCTGCTACAATGGTTGGTTTGTTGGGAGTTATTTATTTTATGTCTTATTACAATCGGTGTAATTTTTTTATTATTTACAGAATATTATATTTAATATTTTGAAATACTTTTACCTCTGTATTTTAATTTTAAATAATTTTGTTGTCTGCTTTTGTAATTTTTATTACGATAATTATCTTGTTAATATTACCATATAGATTTATTTTTATTTCAGTTTAGTTCCTATGGCAACATTTCTAATTTTCATTTAAATTTAGCAAAATTTCAAATAACAAAAAAAAATTAAATAGTTGTAGTTTAAGTTAACAATAACCCTATTTTAAAGAAATATTAACTTTCTTTTTTTTAAAAAAAAGTGTATAATCGTCATACAGAATATTAGCTATCTCCAATCAGACAAGCTTAACTTAGCTTTTTAATCATCTTTTATAAAAGTCACTGTATAAAAGACAGCCCAAAGAGTGGTTACTGCATTTTTTCCCCTAAGCATTACGACAGTTCCTTTGAAAGGATTTGCTGGTTGACATTGGCATCATGTGCAATACTTAGAGAAACAGCAAGAGTAATAGTTCACTGCTAAGATAAATCAGCAGTTTTTGGGCTCCAGGAGGATGTCTGAGTCTGTTTTCTCAAGTGGGTCAAGGTGTTCTTTGTACATCCCTAAATGGTAACCTGAGCCCCAGTACAGGGGATGTCTTTAGGGCTGCTGAGATGATGGGAAAGCAGTATGTTACAGGGGAACCGGACTTCTGTTTGGATGATGTAACAGAACTAAGTAATACAGCAGATGATTAAGGCTCCAGTTCATCTGTCTTGTACACAATAAATATGACAAAAGCAAAGAAACACTATACTTCACATTATTACATGAAACCACAAGGAAAGCATTTAAAACATATCCTAATGGGGCTAAACATTTTTTTAATGCTGCTGTTTGATAATACACTGAGCCTATATTCAAGCAAAATGTTACACAATATAAAATTGAAACTTGTGCCTGACATACGCTTGAGCTACAATAGTCAATCTTACAATTATTGACAGTAGGCTGGGTATCAACATATTCAACTAAATTAATTTCAGATTTTTATTCAATCCCATTTAGATCAATATCAGTTAAAAAATAATGCCGATTTTATTTGGAAAATGAAAGACATTTCCATGTTTGTGAATTGGACTACATTGGTCGCAGTTTATTTTTTCGTCGAGAGAAATCGAGAATGACAAGTCTTTCTCATTACAGTCCTTCACTGCATTGAATTCAATAGAGTGTGAACTCACATTCACTATTCAGCTAAGCTAAACATTTCTGAAGATGGTGTTGAGGATACCAAAATGAACAATATGGCACAAACTATGCAGTTAAGAGGGGTAGTTCAAAAGAAACACAGTGACATCTGCAGGACAGACACAGCTATACAAATACATTATCATGCCGCCACTAAAAATAGCCAGAGTAAAATAACTTTTTTAAGAATCAGCACCATTTAAATGAAGCAATTACGATTCATCTGAAAAAAAATGTATTACCCAGCCCTACTGACCAGCCTCGAGCATTGGACAGCTTTGTTTCTTTCAGAAATTCAGACCCCTCATTTTCTATCTGCTGATTACACACATAGGAAGCTGTGATAGAGAGAATGCCCTCTTACTAATCCGCAGATTAGGGTCTGTTAACTGTGATACAGAGCTCCAGATTTGCCCAGGGGAAAAGTCATGGACAAAAAGCCTAAGTGAACACGGTTTAGTGAGAAGATCTCTGGTATTTCCCTTTATGCCAGAACATGGCAGGGGGGAAATAATGAAGCATATGTGTGCAAAATATACTGAGCTCCTACAAAAATATTTAAATCGGAATACCTAAAAATGTAAATTCTGCCATCATTTACTTAAATTAATATACTTCACAAGGCTCCGTTCAGGGACATATTTCCTACAGGAAAGCCCTTTTAGCCAATCGTCCATCTTGTGCTTTCATTCAAATTGTTCCATAAACCAAAAGACTTAATCTGTACAATGACAGACTTAAGGAGAGGGGAAATCTTAATTCATAAAGCCTACACTTGATTCACTGTAAGCTATTAGACTTCTTGAAATCTTTCTTTTGTTACATGTCTGGAGATTAACACAAATATCTACTATATTATCCTACTGCTGAACTACAAAAGCATTTTTTTTCCAAAGATTATATCACCTTAAAGAATTTCGACTGAATACTTTTAAACAGATAAAACAAACCACTTTCAGCTGTGCTTCCTCTAAACATCAACTAATGCAGGATATGCGAGATTGGCAGAAAGTGCTATTGCTCAGACATCAGCCTCTTCGCCTCTAACTGTAGCTCTCAGTCCAACAGGGAAGCCCTGAACTCAAGAGCACTTCACTGGACTCTGTGAAAGCCATCAGTCTGAGAAGCCCTTTTATTACACACCCCCATTACAGCTCATAGACTATTTCCTGGAATAGAGAGTGAGAGATGCATTTATGCGAGGAGAGATAATGTTTGGACACATACTGCACCTTTGATTTATTCATTGTCATATGTACAAAATAAAATCACAGTTAACAGGAAATAATTCTCTGATAAGCTCAACTCATCTTACAAAATGACCCCACAGTGCAAAATGATCCATGGTGCATGAGCACCCCCCTGTGGTCAAGTGTGATACAACAGAACTTAAGACAATAAGACTGAAGAGAACAGAAAATACTTTATTTTAGATTTCACTAAGAATTAAATCATAACACAGAATGAATCACACAGAGGTTCCTTCCTTGGCACATTGACTACAACAATTTGCGGAAGAAACCCACAGTGCCTTCACAGTAACATCTCTAGCTCTGTAAAACAGAATCAGGAAGATCAGTGGCACGGAGACACCATGAGAAAGGCATACAAAGTTAAGTAGAAAGTCTGATTATTAAAGCAATCTCTATGAAATGCAACCTCGTAAATAAAAACATACAAATCTTAAATCAGCTGAAGAAGAAAAAAATCAGTCCTGGATTCCATAAATTATTATTTCTTCGAGTTTTAATCTCAACGGTATGCAAAACTTAAAAAATAGCATATTTATAGTGTTAGTGTATGCTTATCCAAAATAAAACGCAAGTCAGAGTCAGTTAACGATGTATTATTTCTTACAGATAAAGGGGGCTCTAACCCACGTAAGGTCAAGTATTTCACCTGTTCAGCGTATGAACATGAGCCCAGATTGAGTGAATGCAAACAGTAGATTTCACACTCAAGAACAGGAAGGACACTTGTATAATTGCACAAGCTAAAATGTGTGCACTACTACTAATACATCATGTGATGTCTACTGAAAATAACAGGCAAATAAAAAGTTTTCCAAAACTCTCAAAATAATATTATTAATATGATTTACAATACAACACCAATGGCCACATGCAATGTTAGCTAAAGCTATGTATAGAGAACATTTGTATAGAAGCAGTTATGCTACAGAGGCACGTCACATCTGTAGAACTATTCTCACGAGTACTCTGAAATCTCATTGGGGGCAAAAAGCAAGCGAGGAAATCTACGACGGTGAGACGGTACGACGGTTTATTCATGTAGACAGGAAAAACCGGAAGATCTTTCAGAATCTCATTCTCTCAGAAGATGCTGCCAAAGTGAAGGAGAACTTATCAAAGACTTATCAAAGCCCAAACAGAGCCCGAACATATTTTGAAACCATCCCAACAGGAAATAGTATCGATATAAATCTGTGATATATATTTATGATTCATATTTGTTATATCCACAGCTACATCAGTCGTAAAACTGTGTACACTGTATAGTTTATCTATTTATACTTAAATTAACAATATACCACACTCACATTTATAACAGTCATATACTGCATCTCAGTCAACAGATAAAAAAGGTAAAGCAATACAAATAAAATGTTGGTCTACAAAGTAAACCAATAATTTACAATATGTTTTTTCTTCTTTTCTATCAAAACATCTCATGCACAGAGAGGTTTTGATACCTGTTGGAACTGGTTTGAAAATAGGCTGGGTCCAGGTGCTTTGTTAGCATGAAGGCATCTTAACTAAAGCATCTCAGACTCGGTTTCAGAAAATAACCAGACCAAAAAGCTCATGTGGAAGACGTACTGTATACTAAAAGCCCTTATGTAGGAGTTATGCATTGTATATGTATAGTAATTCCTTCTCTGGTTGCAAATGAACCAAAATACATATCATGGCCAAAATGCATTGAACTGACTGTCTATTAAGGACTGAGACTACTTCAAAATGGCATAATAAATCACATTCCTCATTTTCTAGCACATTTACAGAATGGAAACCCCACACAGTCTTTCTGGGAAAAAAGATGACAGGAATCACTGACTACGAGTTCTCAAACACCTGCTTGGTTTATACTGATCAACACGGTCCAAAGCAAGTCATATAGTTTTAATGGCATCCATAATGTTTCCCCAAAGCAGCACAATATCAACGGAACACCCAAAAACACAAGAAAACATCAAAATGCTAGCAAACATCAGCCTTTCCACGTCACAATAAAGCACACAAGATTATGTCCTACTTACACTACCTTTAGGCTAAAGGCTGCATCTTTTATTCGCGTATGACCATGTCGGCGGATGAGGCATTTGAGGTCCAATGGAAAACTGGATGGTTTTAACACCAGCACGAATTAGTTGGTTTTTTTCTACAGCGATTTTACAATGAAACTGCCTTCGCTTCTCAGGCTCAGGTTGTAAACCTGGTCTGCTGCTAACTTGAATGTATCTTCCACAGATCCAACATGCAAACTAATACATCAAAGAACACCGAAAATGGAAACGAAGGCCAAAAAAACTGATCACACCTTTACACACACACAAACTCCTCAGCTCACAAGCAGGTTATCGAAACCCAAATTCTGCACTTTAAATTCAAGCAATGTCCACCACTACAGAAAGCCAATGAAAACGAGAAACATTCGAGGCACACAATGCTCAAAGGGAATGTCAGAAGACCGTCGATGCGTATGAAGCAAGTTAACTACGCAGTCGCAAAATGAACGCATCGACATCATTCGTTAGTGTGACTCCGTGTCCGTCTACGCACGAAACATTCACTTATGAGTAGCTCAAACACTAAGGAAAGCAAAAAAGTACCCTAATAGTGAGTGCGACAAGCTAAGCGCTTGGAAATTAAATGACGTCTGTCTTGTGGAGAAAGTCTTCTCAATCTCTATAAAAGGCAAGGTGCCACATCTATGGCACAGGCAAGTAGTTACGTTACAATCACAGCTGACAGCTATCCCACTAAGAGAGAGTGAGATGTTCCCAAAGGGCAACTATATTACAGTTGAACTGCACAAACTCAGGGAACGATTTTGGTACATAATGCAGAGTGGTGTCGTGCCCAGCACAGTATTGTACTGGGTACCGTCATCTCTTTGGGCTCACGCGAGCATGGCAAAGAGCTCGGACCGAGGGAACAGGCCTCAGGACAAAAAGTACTGCACGGGAAACACTACAGGCTGGAGAGAGGAGCATGGTGGAGCAGCAGCATCTGACACCTTAAAGGCCTGTAAGGTCAACGATGGCCTTGATGAAGATGGTGTCATCTCGGATGTAGGAGTTCTTGGAGTCTAGTTTGGAGAGAGGACAGAAGAGAGGGCAGCCGCTGGCAATGTTCATGTCACTCACAGGCCTCTGGAAGGAGGAAGAGGAAATGTCTGGCCGGAAGGCATCGATGATGTGCTCCCTGTTGTTCTGATCCAGCAACATGAGGGTGACCTGAGGACCAAGGTGTTGGATAAATATTTAAATGACCAAAAAGGTCTGAGTTTAGACGGGTATGAATGGATGCAAAGCTGAAGCCAGCCATTCGTGATTCAGTGGAAGGAACAAGAACCCCATAAAAAGCATAAAGTGAGAACATAAAAGGGATGGAAAATGGCCACGGTCACACATCATATGTGCGTGAATGACATACTTTAGGAGTATCCACAACAAAGATGTTACATGTAATTTCACAGTTGACATAAAAAGGTTTTTTGAAAATGGTATAAAACAAATCAAATGACTGTAAAAATGCTATGTTGTGGTAACCAAGTAAAAAGCAAAAATATAACACTATCATTCAAAAGTTTGGGGATAGTTTTTTCTTTTTAAGAAAGTAATAGTTCTATTCTGCAATGACACTGAAAAGTTACAGTAAAGAAAATGTTACAAAATATTTATATTTTATATAAAAGCTGTTATTTCAAATTTCTATTTAAGAATCATAAAAAGTATGATGTATTTTTTGAACAACAAATCACCATACAATAATAGGAAAAATGACTTTAAATATATTTATTTATATATTAAACTTAAAGGCCCGGTTTCACAGACAGGGCTTAGCTTAAGCCAGGACTAGGTCATAGTTCAAATAGGATTTTTTATAGACATGCCTTAGAAAAAAACATTACTGCTGTGCATCTTGAAACAAAACAATGGCGCTGACATATTTAAAGATAAATCAGAACAAGTTTATTTCAGTTAAAACAGTTCAGACTTACATTTTAGTCGGGGACAAGGTTTAAGCCTTGTCTGTGAAACCGGGGGAGAGAGTTATTGTGAAATATTATGACAATTTAAAATATTAGTGATTTTACTGTATTTTTTAATTTTTTACCAACCCCAAAATTTGGAATGACTATATATTTTATCTTAAATACATGATGCAAGTGTATTCAAGGTATAGTCAATTTTTTTCCATGTATTTTCTTCTTTGTTTTATTCATTACTATCAGTAAGTTAGTAATGAGTCACACCACATTGCATTTATGTATTTTTGAATAAAAAATAATCAGAATAAAAAAGCAGCAGCACTTCATTGACTTGAATTTGGAAAATCTGTCAAGATTTCAGGAATAAAAAATGGTCAGACACACAATGTTAGACATTGATCACACTGACCTTCTGATTGAAAGGCCACTTAAGCAAGGCATCACTGTGTCCCCTCATCACCACGAAGAACAGAGACAAGTGAGAACCACGTCCAGTCCCATCCCCATTCAGATAGATGCGCAAACACATCTTATAGCCATATTTGCTTGTATAAAATGCTGTAACAGAACAGGGAACTTTGGAGTGAGATGCCATACCCTAAAGGAACACTCCTCTTTTTTTTGGAAATAGGCTCATTTTACAACTCCCCTAGAGTTAAACAACTTAGTTTTACCGTTTTTGAATCCCTTCAGCCGATCTCCGGGTCTGGTGGTAGCACTTTTAGTTTAGCTTAGCATAGATCATTGAATCGAATTACATTTACATTTATGCATTTAGCAGACGCATTTATCCAAAGCGACTTACAGTGCATTCAGGCTATACATTTTTTATGAGTATGAACCATTCGCATCTCGCTCAAACATGACCAAAGAGTTTCGATATTTTTCCTATTTAAAACTTGACTCTTCTGTAATTACATTGTGTACTAAGACTGACGGAAAATAAAAAGTTGTGATTTTCTAGGCCGATTTGGCTAGGCATTATACACTCATTCTGGCATAATAATCAAGGATTTTGCTGCCGTACCATGGGTCCAGCAGGCGCAATGATATTATGCAGCACCTGAAAGTAGTCCCCTGCTATATCATAACTAGTTACCTAGCTGGGGACAAGCCAAATCGGCCTAGAAAATCACAACTTTTAATTTTCTGACGGTCTTAGTACACGATGTAACTACAGAAGAGTCAAGTTTTAAATAAGAAAAATATCGAAACTCTTTGGTCATGTTTGAACAAGATGCTAATGGTCTAATTTGATTCAATTATCTATGCTAAACTATGCTAAAAGTGCTACCGCGAGACCCAGAGATCAGCTAAATGGATTCAAAAACAGTAAAACTCAACTCTTTAACTCTTGGGGAGTTGTAAAATGAGCTTATTTCCCCCCAAAAAGTGGAGTATTCCTTTAAGATGTCCATATCAAAGCTATTCTTAATAATTAACATGAGACTATACAAGTAAAATATACATAATTAAATTACCAGGCGAGAACATAGCAGGTGCCCGTCCGGCTACAGCATCTTGTCTCTTCTTCGAGAAGTCAGAGATCTTCCACACAAATACACCATCATAAGTGGCAGCGGACATCTCCCTCATCTTTGCCTCCATCTCCACGATGGAGAGATCCCTAAGGCCTACTGTCCTCTCCAACTGCCGTACCTGCATAAAAATCTAGCCTTGAAGGAAGCTATATCTCAGACAAAAAATATCTGCTTTTATATCAGTCTCTTCACCTTATTGTTGAGAATCTCAATCTTGTCCTGGTCAAGCCGGTGTTGACGGTTATAGGCCTCCATCGTGGTGGCGGAGCGCTCCATCTCACGGTTGAGCACGCAGACGATGTTCTCAAAGGTGCTTACCTTCTGCTCCAGCTCCTGACAGCGGCGGCTGAGCTCCGCCACTTTGGTCTTCTCACTGTGTAGCTGCAGCTCCAAGGCTGCCCCAATGGCAGTAGGGAGTGGGGTGAAAGACGTACCCAGCGTCGGAGCCGGTGGTGGCAGCAGCAGCGCACAGGCCCCCTGCACGGGAGCCACTGCTCCACTCAGCTGGCCCATCTTCAGCTCCAGCTCCCGCAGAGACTGATGCAGCTCGTGGATCTTATGGCCGGCCAGTTCCAGACTCTGAGGCTGCAGACACTCCAAGTTCACCTTGATGCCCATGATGAAGTGCAATAGGAGGTTTAAGTGCTCGTAGGAACAGGCTTGCTCATGGTCATGGATTCTCTCCTTTTCCACCTACAAGAAATCAGAGAGCCTGATGCTAAAAAACATTTGTAGAACCGAAATGAATAAGAAGTCTAATGGATGCAGAAAAAGTCTGATTACCTACCGTCATATCACAGCCTACAACGTGAAATCTGCAAGGTGTTCTGAATTTGGAGCACATTTTAATGTGGTCCACATACTGCAGAAGGAAAAGACAGATATCCCAATGAAGGAAACTATGAAAATTCTCTATCGGCATAAAAAAAACACAATATAAATAATAATAAAAAAGTAAACCGTTTAAATACTATTTACTTACTTTCTCTCTGGGAATTTTTTTCTTGGCACAGCCTTCACAAATCATTGGGTATTTAGGGCATATCTCATCATGGGCCTAAAAAAAGCATGTTCTTTAGCAGTATCACAAAAATACAAAACTAAAAAATGAAAGCCATAAATGAATAAAGGACTGAGTAATGATCCTCACATTACATGTACATTTAATCAAATAAAATGGTTCTGATTTTTAATGTTATAAGAAAAAAGAAGTGTTACCTTAATGTTTTTAAAATGAAATGGCTCCTTGCAGTATTTGCAATTAAGAGTCCTTTCTGGGCATTCTCTCTCATTGTGACGTTCAAGTTCGTTGGCTCTTAGAAGCTCTTTGCATGATGGGCAGGGAAGGATTCTGAAGTCACACTTTCCCTCGTGGTTTGCCTTTGAGAGATAAACAACCATTCAGATGGTGCATGTCAGGGGCATAGCCATCATTTCAAAAGTGGGGGGGGCCGGAATGTCTAGTGTTATACCTGGGTTTTTTTTCAGTTAATCCTTGTCGAATTGAAAGGTTTTATTTTTAATCATTCATTTTTGCTTAATATGCTTTATGATTATATTATTATATATGATTATAAAACAGAAGGAACAAAAGAAAGAAAGATGTTATTCCATGCAGCTTTTTTTCTCTCCATATAATTAACATCAAAACTTGCTAATTATTCAACAAGAGCAATAGTCACTCAACATTGTGCAACACTATTCGGATACCACAACATGCCAACTTACGCTGCTTGACTTTTTCGCAAAAAGGGAGTGAAGAGTTTTTTGCCACTTTGAACTCATCGTGACCTCTATGAATGTTGAATACAGCGCGGGACCAGGGTGCGAGCTAGGGCGTGTCGTGACATGACAAACTGAGTGACTGATTGCCATGGAAACATTGTCTCTTTGAATTTTAAATAATTCTGCATTTATATATATTGCTCCATTAAAACCTCAACATACAGAGAACACAACTGTGAAATAAAAAATGCGGGGGACGAATTTACTTTTTATAAAAAGTGAGAGGGACACGTCATCTTTATTTCCTAATACAAAAGCAAAAATTATTCTTTTTATTTTTGGATTTTAGAATTATTTCGATACTTGACCATCTTCTCTTCATCTGTCAGCGATGCTGGTGCAGGTTCTCCCCCCCCTTTTATGGAGCCTCTGCCTTCTTACTGTTCAATATATATATTAGTTCAATAATTTACAGTTTTCACCTCTGATATTATTTACAGTTATTAAGAATTAAAGCTACGCATTGACGGAAGTACGCGCATGGGTGTCTTTTTGGCGGGAGCTGTTGCTATGGTGAATCGTAATTTCGGAGCTCCATTGATCATAACTTTTCATAGTCGTGGTGCATGCGCTAAACTCAGAGTCAACCTGAGTTTCCCATCTCAGGGTAAGTCAACCCAGAGTTCAAGTTTAAACTCAGAGTTGGTTGAACCTCCTTATTGAAACAGGACCTAGGTCTTAGTTGATCCCCCAGTCTGGTCAAGCTAGTTTGTTACTGGGTTTGGGGCACTTTTCAGATGGTCAGGCTAGAAGATCTGATTGCCAACCAGTTATGTATGAGCCTGGCAAACCTGGTTTAAGCAGTTTTTTAAAAAGCAGGGAAGGAACACGCAGTACCTCATATTCTTTGATGGTGCCTGTCCAGCTGCATTCCTCATTGATGCAAACAGCTTCAAGAGCTTCAACTTCTCTTTTGGCAGCATTGTCAGGAAAAGCCTAAAAAGAATTTGCACATACTGAAAGTTAAATCTTCTGCCAACTTTCATTTGTGACCCTGGACCACAAAACCAGTCTTAAGTCGCTGTGGTATATTTGTATCAATAGCCAAAAATATATTGTAGGGGTCAATATTATAGATTTTTCTTTTAAGCCAAAAATCATTAGGACATTAAGTAAAGATCATGTTCTAGGAGATATTTTGTAAATTTCCAAATGTAAACATATCAAAACTTAATATTGGATTAGTAATATGTGTTGCTAAGAACTTAGTTTGGACAACTTTAAAGATCATAACAAGCCATACATCAACTGAGAGCTTATTTATTCAGCTAGCTGATGATGTATAACTCTCCGTTTTGAAAAGTTGACCCTTATCACATTTGTCTCATTACTGACAGTGGAAAAAATTGGTTAAGGCCTGTTCACACCAAGAACTATAACTATAAAGATAATTATAATTCACACCAATGGAAGATAACATTCTGTTTATTTTAAGCACACAGAAAAAAAAACTGTCTCAATAATACTGTTCCTCTGTGGTGTAGATTTTTCTATTCTTATAGAAGTACAATGTGTATTAAACGTTTACTGCAATGGTTATAGTTATAGTTAACGTCCTTTTCAATGTATAAAAACTGGCAGCCAAACATTTTTCGGAACACCCTTCCGAAAAACTTCAGAGGAACTCACAGCTTCTGCCACAATTACTGCAGTAACTGTACTTCAATTCATGTAAAATTTGAAAAACTGTATTATAGAGAAGTTGGATATTTTTCCAAATGTTTAAAGGATCTTTGTATTAGCCACAACTGTTATAAAAATGTCAGGAGGTTTTACAATAGTAAAAGTATTTTAGTAGATGTGACATTTTAGTGGAAACTACAGTGATTATAGTTTGAGAATGTTTTTTTATTATTAATTTATTTTTGGAAGGGTTATCAGCACTACAAATAACTCAAAGCTATTGTCTACCATTTAAATTTTACTGTGTAATAAAACGAATACTTACACAGCCCTGTTTTAAAATTGATGTTGGTTCTTCAAATATGTCCTCCTTTATACAGGCACTGCATTTCTGTGGTCCGGAGCTGCGATGGAAAAGTAAAGGTTTCATACACACAAGCACACGCACGCACACAAAAGGTAAATAAATATAGATAAATACAAAAGGCACACCACATTGTAGTAAGAGCTGATTTTGACAATAGCTGCAACAGTCTAGCTATTGTAGTTTCCAGCTCGACCAGAAGCCGAACACAATCTGACAGCCTGCATTTATTTATGTTCCCCGATCTGAGGCAACGTTTACTGCTTGTATCCCCATAAAATATACCATAAAAATGGCACGGGAGGCCTGACAGGTCGTGTTCATCTTTTGTAGTGTCGTGTCAGGTGGGCCATCTAGACTGAATGCCGCTTACCTCACTGCCTTATTAAAACAATAAGAACAGAAACGATGTCCGCACTGCGCCTGAAACGGTTTCCTAAGGATTTTCAGACAGATATTGCACAGATGCTTGTCCTCCAGCTTGTTGGCCAGTATTTTCTTGGGGAAGCCAGGTTTGTTGCCTTCTAATGAAGATGGTGGTGAGGGTTCCTGTGCAGCCATTATTCCCGAACGCGCATGTGACCAGGCTCCGGAGAAGAGACACGGATCTTTCTACACATTTCACTGAAAAGGGTTGTAAACACACGATTTTGTATTGTGTCACACAAAATAATTAGCTTAATATGCATAACATTTAGTTAAATACATCTAAATACACGCAAAGTTTAATGTTTATTCAGGCATGACAGCTATGACAAAATAATACCGTAGTCTGAATAAAGTTTTGTAGAATTTACTGCAGTTGGGTTCTCTGAATATTTTCATAATAATAAATATTTATACGTTATAAAATCACATATGTCCTACCATATTATGGTCCAACGAACATTATAAAACCTCCTGCAGTGCTGTCAAACATTGTATCAAATACATTCAGCGTTCTTGCCGTGTGAAGTCATAAGTATGGTCATAATTGATTATTTTAATAAACATTATTTATAGTGTTCCTTAAAAAGGTGAGTAACGGTAGGCGTCGTGTTCTCTCCAGCTGCTCATGGCTGGTAGCGTCCACTAGGGGGCTAAATATGTGAAGCTAGAAACTTTAACGAATTAAAAAATACAAAATAAAAGTTTTCAATTTTATCGAACAGTCATACAAATAATACAATTACGTATAATATGATGCATATTCAAAATTAAATAATACATTAATTTATATTATTATTACTACTACTATTATTGTTGTTAGTCTTGTTGATTATTAAAAACAAATAACAATCATAACTACGTTAGTTCGTCTTTAACATGACTGCCAAAAGCTGTCAAAAGTAAACTTTAACCTAAACGACGTGTTCTTTCTGATTTAGTAAAATAACCCAATAAAAGCTATAATACACGGTTTTCCTTCTGCTTTTCACTTATTATAAATAAAATCCACAAAATAAACGTCAAACGTAGACGCATCATATTTTACAGTAGAGCTACTTTAGTTTCCACCATTATCGAATAAGTTAACGTTAGTTGCTATGTCCTAAGTATTTTTTGCCGATCATCGTCTTTTATTTTGAAAATATTAATAAAAATATCTCCGTCACCATCTGTCAGTGTTGCTGTTTTCACGGAGAGGCCGCGTCTTGTTGATACAGCTGTGTCACGAAACGAAAGCTAAACTGATAATTGCTGTTGTTGTCATATATCTACCTCAGGCCAGTAGTAGTTTATTACTTGTTTCTTTGTAGATTTACAGAGTCAAATGACTCGAATGTCATGACCAATACTGTAACGTTAGTGCGCGTTATAGCTGACCAGCAACGGACACTCTTCGATATGGCAGCCAATGCATCTAGATTAAACTAATCAGACTTCAAAGCAGCTATTTAAAATACCTTTGTGCCTATTCTGATGTGTTGTCAAAATTCCGTTGACTGTCTCTGTATCATTGAATAAGTCCATTAATGCCTACTTATTCTTGCACTGAGAACAAGAACGAAAACTATAGCGAGTAGTTTTAACGTTACATCTCTAGCGAAAAACAACAGCTTCAGGTGGTCGCTAACAGGCTTCGGCAATAATAAGGTAACAGTGTGTTGTGTAATGCTAGTATGTCTATTCTAGCTAAGACCATTTTAATGGAAAAACAGAAAATATAAGTCATATAGTAATAAAGCTTGTTATTAGTCCGTTGATCGTTTTCACGAAATGAAGCCCGTGGAGAGCGAAATACAATGTTTGTTTCACTATGATGTAACGTTATTTGTCCCCTTTTACCATACCATGTATATTTGATTAAGGACATTATATCCAGAAACAGTGTTGTTTGAGTGAGGTATGTGTTTAATGAATTTTCTCCTTTTCACACAGACTATGGCCGAGGAAAATACCCAGTTTTGCAGTAATTGGTAAGTAAAATAAATATAAATGAATAAAAAGGATGTGGTCATTCACTTCCCCACATCTTTTTCTCAGCACAGCACAAAAGGGCATGTTAGTCAGAATGACCGTTTCAGTCACCATTCACTTTCATTTCATCTTTTCCCAAACAAATGAAATTGAATGGTGATTTAGTCTGTCATTTTGCCTAACATTATTATGTTGCACTGGAGAAAGAAAGTCAAACAGGTTTGGAAAAATGTTTGAGGGCGAGTACATTGTTTTTATTTTTGGTTGAACGATTCCTTTGGATAACGAATTCTGTTGAGTAGCTTCGTTTATTAGACAACCGTTTGCTTTCACTTAGGTGTGTTACCAGTCCCTGCCATCAGTCCGTCTGGCTGTACTGCAGTGTTCGTCCTACCTTCCTGACTATCATGATTAAGGATTTGGCTGAAACACTTTTATCAGTAGCATCTTGTTACACTTTTTACAGCAACAGTTTCCCAGGAATAACAATCCGTTTTAGGGCACAATGGAAATTGTGGTGTTTATAGAACTGCTAGTGTGTCAACCAACTGACCATGATATGCTCTCTGTCTCTAGCAAGCATGACATTCCAGAAGCCAACTTTACAACACATGAGATCCACTGTCGGCGGAATATTGCTCTTTGTGAGGTGTGCCAGGAGCCTTTTCCTCATGCTGAGCTTGTACAGCACAAAGAGATGGACCATGCAGAGGTATGATCCGGTTGTGATGTATGATTAATTGACTGTGTATTTGATAATATCCTTAAGTACCCAAGTCAGAGTACTGTAGACATGAATAAAAAAAATCGTCTACAAATAATTCTGTGGGTTTTTAGTCAGATTGAAAAGTTTAGATTTTTTTTCCAGTTTACTTTCCCTAATGTTGATCCAAACCGGTATGACTTTATTCTGCAGAACAATAAATATTTTGAAGAAATGCCATATTTTCTGTCTGTACAGTGAAGGTCAGTGGAGTCAAAACAGAAATGTAAAAAAAACAGGACATTTAGAGATCTTAACATCTTTTTGTGTAGAGTGAACTATAAATTAATGCGCCCATGTAATCTTTAATCAAAACATTAACTTAACCTTCCTCTTGCAATGACATCTCTTCTCACAATCGGTCACTCAGCTCAAAGAAATTAACAAACAGTGATCCAATTAATTCCAGAATATTTTTTTTTACCTCATCAGAGAAGACTTTTAACTCAGATATACGTAGCAATAGAAAAGAAAAGACTAGGGATGCACGATATTTATCGGACAGATAAATTATCGACCGATATGGGTGAAAATTACGTCATTTTTATTGCTCCGATAAATAAATGAAATTGCAAATAAATTTAAATTGCAGTGACTCTCAGCTTGTGTCGCACTCATTACATCATCATTTGTGAACATGTCTTCGCCGGTCTGGAAGTTTTTCTCTGTGGCAGAGGAGGACAATGCCATTGCTATGTGCAGCAAGGATTCCGAAAGGAGGAAAAAAGGCGTCTTATCTCAAATCTTATATCTCACTTGAAAGGTCGTCATTGCAGCGAAGCTGTATTAAGAGACTTTAAGCATTCTCCACTCCTGGAACGGTAACAGCATTCCATCATCATATTGCGTGTTTGCGACTTCAGCTGCTGCTTCGTGGCGTTCTGTAACCGTCTACTACGGGAGAACAACAAAATGTTGCGTTTTATGTTATATACCATTTAATTCCATCAGTATACGATTCTACTAGGGATGTGATGAGATCTCGTGGCACGAGCCGATGTGTCTTGAGTCTGACTGGTCGCGTGAACGTGACGATATCCTCGCAAAATATTTTGCAATGTTTACATTAGAGCTGCACAATTAATCGTTAAAAAAAAGCTTCCAATCTTGATTCAAACACCCATGCCATCTTATTCCTGAATAACAATGATCCATCTATATCTATTAAGATGTTAAGAACTATTTATTAAGAACTAATGTTTCACATCACGAGTGTCAGTGGAGCGTGAGAAGCACGTTTTGTAGCTGCCCATGTTGATGAATCAGAGGGTCGGCCATCATCACGCTTCAGATGTGAATGCTGTCATTCATTTATATGGGCGGTGACATAACATGCGCTGCTCAAGCTCCACTGGCACTCGCCATGTGAAACAGGTGTTAAAGACATTAAAATCTGCATTCATGCTGCTGCTGATCCAGAAAGAGCAACACAAACGGTCTTTTCTACCACACATAATTATTTCTGTGTTACAGACATTTAAATAACAGAAGTACTGGGATAAAAGTTTAAAGTTTGGGTATAAACACTTATTGTCTACAGTAGCGATCAAAATGAAAGTATCTGAACACTTGTATTGTAACACTTATCTTCCGACAGGAGGTGGCGAAAACCCGTTTAAAAAATGTATTTGACATTGAATCATTCATTCAACAGATTTAAATGGTGAAACAAGTCTTTATGAAGTGAGACACTGACTCCTTTATTGAATTTTGTATTTTGTTCAAATGAATATAAATATTTTTAAAAGACTTAAGCAATGACCATTTAGTCAGAACCACTAGTAAATTACGTTATTTTGTGAGAGAATCGTGATCTCCAATTTATTTATAAAAACCTGTGATTCTCAATTTAACCAAAATCGTACAGCTCTAGTTTGCATGTTGTTTATTAGCCTACTGCATATAATTCATTAAAAAACGTTTAATTTCATAAAGTATAAGTTGATTTCAAAATGCACCTAAATGTTTTGCATTTTGTGTTTTTGAGTTGAATGAAAGACTATGTTTCCCTATATATTTAATCAGAGGATTTTTTTTTTAAGTCTAAAAATCTCGTCTCATTCTCGTGAACCCAGTCTCATGTCTCGTCTCGTGGGATAAGTGTCTCGTCACACCCCTAGATTCTACCATTAGTCTTTCATTTAATCTGTGTTATGTTTTAAACTTAAGCTAATAGGTTGAATACATGCATTTTTTTATGAAATATTTTAAGTATAAAATGTATGAAATACTTGAATATAAATTGGTTGTTAATGTGGTGTTAATTGCAGATAAACCATAGTTCTGTTAAACATTTCTGTTATGAAGTATTGTGGTACCTTGCACAAAAAATAAAAACATTTAAAGAGTCAGGACTGATGTTTGCTATTATAGTTAGGCCAGAGCTACTAAATGTCAGTTTAATCAGTGCATTTTAGATTTTGTATTCTCCCCGGTGCACAAACTGCAGATTATATAAAAATGATAATATCAAAATATGAACGTATTAGTTATCGTATCGGAATCCGCCGTGAGAAGGACTTAATTATCGGTTAACTTTTTTCATATCGTGCATCCCTAGAAAATACAATCACAATTTTCCCTTCGTGCTGACTTTAAGTCAGTAGGATATATTGAACATCAGCACTGATTTAAATAGCATTAATTTACAAATAGCATCCATGTTATGCATATTGCAGAATGAAACAGAAACAGAGTTGTTGTTCTTCTCCCCAGGCTGCTAAACTTACGTTTTATAAAATCTAAACCTCTTTTTACAGGAACAGTGCAAATGTGGATTAAAGATAGAGAAGAGGTTCATGGAGGTCCACCAGGTACAATATAAACAGTTATCTAAATTGCTGTATTCAGTGATGAATTCTGTAGATTTGATGACGTCTTGCCCCTTTCAGAGGTCAGAGTGCAGTCATCGACTGGTCCCGTGTCAGTTCTGTGATCTGGAGGTGGCCTCCTTTCAGGCTAAAGGGCACGAGGATTACTGTGGGACCCGCACCGAGCCCTGCCCCGTCTGCAAATGTAACGTTATGCTGAGAGAACAGAACATCCATCCAGCCCTGTGCGGAAGTCTGACTCCACCTCAGGAGAGGCACAGTAGTAGGGCAGGGGTCCAGTCTCCTGGAACATGGTTTGAGGCGCATTCAATCCATAACCTAATACACTATAATAACAGTGCAGGGACAGCAGACCGCAGGGGTCCGCCACGACCCTTGGAGGACAGACTACACAACAGTACCAGAGGAACAGTGAGGGGAGGAACTAGGAAAAACGCAGAAACAAGGAACAATGATTTTGCTTATTGTATGTATCCATTCGGGTGTTTTACTCCTTATTCAGAAAAAAATATTCACAGTAAACTAGGGATGGATAATATAGCCTTGACATTTTTTATTTATCCAGTCTGTGCATATTGGGTATTCAATTGTGAATTTCCCCTACAAAGGAGGCGTCTTTACACAGACTGTTTAATGAGGCTTAAAGGTGGCATAAATACATTTATACAGCAATTAAATGTACATTACTAACATTATACTAGGGGATGAGGTGGGTCAGAGCAACATTTATTCTGACTTTTATGTTGCATTGCATCTTCACACAGAATATTGAGCAGACACAGAGCAGATGTGTAAAGATACCTTTAGATTACTTTTGTTGTCATTGAAAAACTACAATTTTAAACTAATAATAATGTAATAAACACTGTTAAATGGGATATTTAGCAAATCTCAAAATTTATTTTCATTTTTAGTATTCTTACTTTGGATAAAACCATCTGGGTTTTATCCAACTGCGTAAATGTGGAATGGAATGGAATAAAAATAGTGTAGAATTTAGATATTGGCCATAACATTGAATTAATCGGCTTATTGTATTAGTCAGAGTTGTAATATCAGTTCATCTCAACAATGGGTTTTAAACATGTTGAATAAGTTGGGAGCTTTCGTCGGGTATTAACAGGATGCTGGAGGAAAAAAAACTAACCTTCCATTCTGCTCATTTCCTCAGTGCTGGATCAGGAAACAGAGCTGGGCAACAACAACAACAGCCTGCTGTGGTCTTTGGGACAGCTGCCAGACTATGAGTCCTCCAGTCTGGACTACATGCTGGCCCTCAGCCTGCAGAGTGAAGGTGACTTGGAGAACCCCCGTCAGGAGGGCGTGTGGACTGATGTGTGGGACCGTCGCCTGGGAAGGACACCAGCCCCGAGCAATCTCACTTCCCAGCTCTCCTCCAGCACTAACAACAACTGCACTGCGGCCTCCCCTAAAACCAACCCAACGGTTGGCCACAGCCCCTCCTCAAACATCATGCTGCCTTGTGAATTCTGTGAAGAGCTCTTTCCAGTGGAAGACCTTATCTTACACCAGGTAAGTGATGAGGCCTCAGTCATCCCGTCATGTTACACTCACTCTTGGCTTGATATTTAAGCCAGGCCTCTTGTGTCTTGATAGAGCTTGCAAGTGTGAAGTTGCATCAGCCACAGTGGTACTTAAAGCCTCTAGAGTCGCCTCTTTTGAGCGCCATTACATGTCTACGTTAACGGAGTACAACATAAGCCATGTTTTTCATGGCAGGCTATTGTAATGTCAGCACTGATGTTGAATCTCCCACTTCATTCCTTGTTGTCAGGTCTCTATTGTTTCACAATGTGGTGTTTAGTTTCCATGGGAACCTCCTTGAATTTCAGCCCTCTAGCTTCTCCCTCAGACCGAACCCTAATCAGATTCTTCTCACCTTTCTGAGGCCATAGAGTAGGCGTTTGCTATCTGAGTCGCTTGTTTTGGATTTTTGCCTTTAGTGGCCAGCATGGAGTAAATATTCGTTTTTTCTCTTCTAGACCGGCTGCAGCCCGGCCTCTGCTATCGCTTCCTTCAGTAAACAAGCTCCATCTCTTCAATATGAAGAAATCATCAGTCAAGGGGCTAGTCATGTCATTCCTCTCCACACACCCAGCCCGCCCACCTTGCCCCTCTCTGTTTCGCCGCTCTCCTACAGTTCCTCCTCCAGCCCTGTTGAGGGCGACGTGCTCATTCCTTGTGAGTTTTGTGGTGTTGCCTTGGAAGAGAATGTACTCTTTCACCATCAGGTATAACATCCTGTGTTTTTCTCCAGTACATAGCAGGTCTTACAAATCAAGTTTTACATATAGACACATAGAATCAAACAGTGGCAGCGTTTCACACAGGGAGATAAATTAAAAATTGAAGAGGAAAAAATTAAATAATTAAACAACACTGCGTCTTCAGTGTTGGTATTGTATCAGACTTACTGATCAGTGTGTACTTAATGCACTTAACATTATATGATATTCAAGTTAAAATGGAGTTAACGAGGTTTTTGACCAGTGAATGACAGATGGAGTGTTTTGTCTGTCATTAGAATGGCAGTAAATGTTATCTGAGGCAGCAAGTGCATCGCATTATATGCTTTCATCAACTTTTACAGGTTACATAACATTTCTTGTAGCTATATGGGCGCTTAGTTTTTCTTGTTGTTCAATACACTTGGTCAATTATAGGCGATTATGCACAGGATATTTAAAACGTACAAAAGTATATTGGCTAGATGGCAAATAACCTAATTCTTCTCCACTCTTCAAGCACACAAAAACATCAGCCTTTACAGACATTGTGTTTGAGTAAAGAAAACGCTGTACTATTCAAACTTCAATTATTTATTTACCCTTTCATTGCGAAAAAGCGGAGATCTGTCTCCTCCAGGCTGTGCACGGCGCGTCAATCTGAATGGAGGCTGGGTGAATTTACAAGGTTTAGCTGAGAGATGATCCAATGGCATTACAAAGTTTTACTGACAAGCTCTTTTTAATGCTTATCGTTGGTTAAACACGTTTAAAACACTCTGATTTAAAATAATGACGAATTATAATAGAAATATGAAGTTTGGATAATTTTTCATGGCACACCTGACTGGGCTAGAGTATGGCAAATTAATATTTTATTAATAAAGTACTACATCATCTCCGCAAAATAGGCTTGTTACAATTCATATTCAATCTGCCTCAAAACATTGTGAGAAAACATATTAACATGGTTTTGTAAAGAAAAAAGCCTCATAAATGTATGATAGACATCTACAAAAGAATACTATTTTATATTATTTAATATGATTTTTACTGTCATAGGTCACGTTAAGCTATAGTTTACCCAAAAATTAAAATTATGTCATTAATAACTCACCCTCATGTCGTTCCAAACCTGTAAGACCTTCGTTCATCTTTGGAACACAAATTAAGATATTTATGAAATCCGAGAGCTTTCTGACTCTCCATAGACAGCAACACAACTGAGACGTTCAAGGCCCAGAAAGGTAGTTAGGGCATTGTTAAAATAGTCCATGTGACATCAGTGGTTGAACCATAACTTATGAAGCTTTTTGTTTTAAAAGAAAAATTACGACTTTATTCACCAATTTTTCTCTTCCGTGTCAGACATTGATGCACATTCACAAGAGTACCACAACGCCTGACAGATTTTATGACAGAGTTTTCATTTTTGGCAGAACTATCCCTTTAAGAAATCCTTGTAGATGTAAATAATTTATAAAAATGTATTTTATAAAAATTAGTAAATTTGGCTTGTAATTCTCCCTTTGTCTTTACATCTAATTAGTTTGTATAATGTGTAAGCACTTGTGAAAGTAGAGCAGAAATGGAGCCCACTGCTTTGTTGATACCTTTCAATCTCACTATACTGTACAGGACAAGTGTGACCACCGCCCCCAGACAGCTTATTCAATCGACGGATTGTCTCCACGGAAACCACACAACACCGCCAAAGAGGCCCACGAGAGGAGATCTCCTGAGAGGCAGAGAAGGGTGAGACATCAAGGTGAGCCACCAAAATAGATGAACACAATCTCATTGTGTAGTCCACTTATTACTTTTACTGTATGTGTCATACTGTATGTGTTACTGTACTGTATGTGTATGTAATTGGCCGTACCTCTGTATCTTACTGCAGCTGAACCAGATGAGGGGCTCCTGCAGGAGACGGCTCAGGGGTGGCAGAAAGGCACCTCAGGTTTGGACCAGTGGCTGCCCTCAACCTACGGTTACACTAAGAACACGAACGCTGAGCAGCAGGTGAAGAGCAGGAACCAAAGGCACAGAGCAGTGGAAGCGAACACATACCTCAATGACAGCCTTAAGCCCCATTCTACAACCACCTCGGGGTATGCTAAATATTCTTCATAAAGAATTTCTATGTATACATGTGTATGATAATGATGATGAGAAAATTCTGGTTACATTAAAACTAAAATGTGTATATTTTCCCATGACAGACCTTCACAAACGTTGGAAGGTCGAAGGAGTGATAAAAACACAGAGACACCAAAGGTATGTATGTAAATTGTTACAGATAAATAAGATTAGGAAGACCTGCATGCAGGATATATTAGATGATATGACATATTTTCATTCTACAAAAACTGTTTGACCTGTTCAACATTAAATTTTTATCACCAGGTGCCTAAAAAACATAATGTTGAAAAAGAGGAGGAGTAGAAAAGTGGAAAGAGTCTAACCAATCTTTGAGTCAAAGCAGTGACCTGTTATTACTGTCTATAGGCTAGTATGTTTGTGTTTGTAAAAAGTGTACATGTCCAGCTGAATTTATCAATCATTTGGCTTGTAAATGTATTTCTTTAAATGCACTAGTTTTTTTTCTATGGTGTTTGTATGTGATTTTAAATGTTTGTTTTGAGATTTGTTAAATTGTCTTTGTTTCAAAGACATTGGAAAAATGTTTTACATTTTACTGCAAACTCTACACATTATAGTATAAATGAAGAGCTCTTTTCCAAAACGCTATAAATCCATTTTAATAGTTTTAGAGAAAAGGAAATTTTT
Organism: Oxygymnocypris stewartii; assembly: GCA_003573665.1. Taxonomy (NCBI): domain Eukaryota; kingdom Metazoa; phylum Chordata; class Actinopteri; order Cypriniformes; family Cyprinidae; genus Oxygymnocypris; species Oxygymnocypris stewartii. The sequence continues at coordinate 19,184 of QVTF01022358.1, read as the reverse complement.
TTACCTAGACCCATACATTTTGTTAATATTCAATTTATCCTGTTAAAATGGTCTGTTGGCTCAGTCTGAACATGTTAAACAATGATTGTTAAATTAAACAACAATATTGTCGATTATAAATTCCAAGTTTTATTTTAATTTTTTCAAAACGCTACAAATCCATCCTTTTTTTTATGTTGGTTTATGTCTTTAAAAAAAAAGAGAACATGCAACATATGACACTCATACTATAAGCCGGTCGCACCAGCCTTGTGTTGATGTAACCCCCCCGGGTCCGCACCATCACACCGAGCGGGTCTCGGACCCGGATTTCCGGTGTGGGAGGCGGGCGCTCTAACAAGGAACGCCAAAGGCTACAGCCTCTAGCGTCAGTTGCTAGAGCGCCTCTTTTTGAGGTCAAGGGGAGTGAGATTTACACACAGCCCTTACTGGCATACACATCTGTTACATTGACATCCCACAGTGGGTATTAACGCGCCACCTGAGTGACGAACCTTCTTTTTTTGTTGTTTTTTTGTGATTTTCTTTGTCCAGTCATATGAGGATATATCGCGTTTAGGCTAAAAACAGGTTCGGCGCTTATAGCGGTTTGGAAAAGAACTGCATCTTGCAGTACATTTTAAACAAGGAAATATAGCGATTTGGCATTAAAATTTGGCGTTTATCGCGTTTTGGAAAAGAGCTCTTCAAATATATAAACTCCGATAAAACTTTACTGTGTATTGTTTTATACATTAGTTAATGCAGTAGTTAACATGGACAGCTGAACAATGCATGCATTTATTAATCCTGGTTAATATCATTTTTACATATACATTTTAACATTGATATTATTAGTTCATAATTCATAGTGAACTAATAATGCACTAATGACCAATACTAGTTTTATGAATTTTAATTAACAATGATTAATAAATGCTGTTAAACAAATATACTAAATGCATACACTAATGTTACAGAAGTGTAGTGTGAAGTGCTGCAGAAATTCTTATTTGATCCTTAGTGTGAAATAATTTTACAATATACAGGTAAAAACATAAAATGTATGATGGCGAAATTGGTTATAATAATAATAATTTGTTACATTTATATAGCGCTTTTCTAGACACTCAAAGCGCTTTACATAGTCATCCACCACCAATGTGGTGTTGTTATGTGTTATGTGTTATTCTGATTTATCTTCCTTGGTTTATGTATCTATCACATCTTTTCAATAAAAATAATTTGCTGTTGCTGAAGGTAGGATGTCCATCACATTGTTTTTTTATTCTAGTCTACAAAGTGATAACTGGGCATTTCAACTATCAGGAGATCAATATGGACTCATCTTTATCATTTTTTGGACATGCACTCTGTACTCTGCTTCTTGCACAAGAAAACCATACAGGGGTTATGATAACAAAGGGCCTATAAGATACATATATACCAACTGTGTTAGAAAATGGAAGATTATTGTCTTGTTTGATACCACGTTAATTTCTCTTAACTATGCATCGCTGTTAACTATAAATGAAAAACATTTGCATTTGCTTCAATAGTACTATCATCAGATCTACTGTATGTAGAAGGCCTACATACCCTATCATGAGTTAGAGTGCTTCTGGTCACTATACTGTTTACTTTGTGAAGTTAATAATTGGAGCATTTTCTACTAAACAAAAAAGTAAACAGAGTAAAGGTTGGTTTCTGATCAAACTTCAAGACAAACTGTAGGCTTTATAATCCAGTCCAGCTTGAGGAAAGAGACGGCTGCTGCCTGGACAGGTGGGAAATTTATGTTCACAATTATATACATAGGACCTCTTAAATGCATAAATCTTATCTTTAAGAAAACTGGAAAACAGTAATATAGATCATGTGTTTAGGCTAACACTGATCTGTTGAAGTTTATCTCTGTGCTACCATAATGTTGAAATAACTAATTCTGTTAAATTTCCCCAGGTCCTGAATTCATCTATTGGCTCAACTTGAAAAGGAATAATGGAAAGGAACATAATATATTTGTGGATTTGTGCTTTTACATTAGTTCATGGAAATGAAGAGACTTCACCACAACCTCCCATCAGTGATAAACTCCCATCATTGATAAAGATGAACAATGATTTTGCTTTTGACCTGTACAAGAGGCTTGTAGCAATGCCCGATTATCAGTCCAAGAACATCTTCTTCTCTCCCTTCAGTGTGTCCATGGCTCTTTCTGAGCTGTGTTTAGGAGCCGGTGGTGAAACCAAAGAGCAGCTTCTCAGTGGCATCGGCCATAACAGCTCGGTCTTCAGCACTGAAGATATGCACCAGATGTTCCACAGTCTCCTGGAAGAAATCGACCAGAGGACCGGGGTGGACATCGATGTCGGCAGCGCTCTGTATGTAAGTGACAAATCCAAGCCTCTTCCAAAGTTCCTGGAGAACATGAAGGAGTTTTACCACTCCGATGGCTTCACTGTGGATTTCAGAGCTGCAGAAACACTAGATCAAATTAACACATATGTGAAGGAAAAAACACACGGGAAAATAGATCAAGCTGTTGATTCTCTAGATCCCAGTACTTTCATGCTCCTTCTCACTTACATATATTTTAAAGGTAAGCACTCACACATACTTTAATCACAAACAATTTATCTGTAGTCTGTCTATAACCATTTCTTAACTTTTTCAAGGAAAATGGGAGATGCCATTTAACCCAAATCAAACCCTTAAGGATAGATTTCATGTGGACAATGAGACCACAGTTCCAGTACAAATGATGCACCAAAACGAACTCCTCAAAGTTTATTATGATGCTGAACTCTCGACTAAAGTCCTCTGTCTAGACTACAACGACTCGTTCTCCATGTTTCTGGCTGTACCAGATGAAAACAAAGATCAGACCATCAAAGATCTGGAAAAGGCCATCTCTAGACAGCACATTGAAAAGTGGAGGGGAGCTGTCCGGAAAAGGTAAAAAACTCTAAAATAATTATTATATATATATATATATATATAAAACATGATAATTTATTTATTCATCCATCCATCCTTCAGAAAACTTGACATCTATGTACCCAAGCTGTCTCTGAAAACAGATTATACCCTGAACGATATTTTGAAGGGAATGGGAGTAACGGATATGTTTACACATAAAGCTGACTTCTCTGGAATTTCAGAAGAAAATTTCTATGTTTCACAGGTAAAGACACAAATCGGTTTCTGCATGATGTTTAAAAAGTGACCAGTAATTCAAAAAGCAAAAATTCATATAAGATAATGAAAATTGCTATTTCACTTTTAGGTTTTGCATAAAGCCACTCTGGATGTAGATGAGGAGGGAACCACCGCAACAGCAGTGACCACAGTTGAAATCAGATTTGCTTCATTACCAATGATGTTCCGTTTTGACCGTCCATTCATGATCTTCATCACTGACCAAAAAAATGACCACATCCTCTTCTTAGGAAAAGTTGTCAACCCAGCGGTGATGTGATGATGTGACATTCAAGATTTATCCAGCAGATGGCCACAATTTAACAACTATCATCACCCCATCATACTAACCCCTTAAGAAAACAACTGTTGGTGTTATGTACTGCATGAAGATGGTTGCTAGATCTTGTTTAATAGTGAATGTCTGCTTCTATTATGCCTATGCTAAATGTAATAATTGGAAAGATGTCTTCAAAAGATTTCAGTAAAATAAGAAAAAAGCAACTGGCCATAACTGTTACTTTTATCTTTCCTGCTATTTCCTGCAATCACTCATACACCATATGTTATACTCCGCTCTATGAAGAAAATTACAATTCACTGACTGTGAATTACAAACGTGTGGGAAATGGTTTTACTGTAGTTATTTCCCTGTGTGGCAGTGGAAGAAACAAAATGCAGTGCCTCCTAAGCCACAGTGTGGAACAACACTTAAGAGACAAGACCAATAGAGACTAATAATAAATACAATAATTCGCATATAGACAATTTACAGGTAGGACATATACTGTATACACGAGATAAACAGCTAAGTGTCAGGTACTGAAATAGTCACTGTAGTGTACAGGTATAGGGATGCAGTGTTGCATACTTGCAAAGTATTGCAATAACAGATAAACTATGAAGAGTGACAGCAAGTTGTTACCTTTGCAGAGCAAATGTGATGATGTGTCTATCATTCATATCTAGGGGAAAAAAAATGAAGTTGCCATATACTTAAGCAACATCAAGACATATGGTTTTATTTTTTTTTACAGTTAAATAAACAAAAGAAAAGTGCATTGATTACATTTTCAAGTTTCACCACAGACAACAGCTCAAAATTAAGCCAACGCTGGGATGGAAGGAAACAAGGTATTGGCTTCTGATCATAGCAGTATTTAAAAAATGGATTTTGCGGTTTATATCTTATGCGATTTATAAATTTCACATCTGAAAGAGATGCGTACGCGCGTTTTCTGTTCGTACGTTCATTCAATGAATTCGAGAGATGAGATGATCGTAAGTCCTGGAGATGGCCATCTCTTAAGGACACTGAAAAGTGGAGGAGATCTGTCAGGAAAAGGTTAATTATTTATATTAAGGGAATGTTGAATGCTTGAATCTGATTGGCTGACTAATGTCCCAAGGTGTGCAATTATTTTCAGGGAAATGCACGGTGAACATATAATCAGAATCAGCTTTATTGCCAGGTATATTTACACATACGAGGAATTTGTTTTCGTGACAGAAGCTACCGCAGTGCAACAGAATAACAGTGACAGAACAGAAACACAGATAATAAAAAGAAGAATTAAAAAGAACATGTAAATTAGGAATAACAATATACAAATTGACAATTGTATGTACAAGGTATATAACAATGGACAGCTTTGTATGTACAGGTATATTATGTGCAATTGAAGTGTAGACTAAGTATGTGTGTTAGATAAATAAGTGTATAAGTGTAAAAATAGCGTGTGTACCATAATTATTGTCAATTGTTCATGAGATGGTTGCCTGAGGGAAGAAACTTTTTCTGTGTCTGGTCGTTCTGGTGCTCAGAGCTCTGTAGCGTCAACCAGACGGTGACAGACTGCATTACATGTATCACTTTGCCAAAGTATTTCAGTTCTTTCTAAGACCCTGTAAAATAGCTCAATAAAATAGCACAATATAGCTTTACATGACAATAAACTACATGTAATTTCTCAAAACCAAGGTTATATAGAGGGTTCTGCTCTCTGTCAGTAAAAACGTGAGCCAGTTCTGAACAAGTGTCACCCTTCTTGGAGCACTGGCACCAGCCCCATTGATTGTATTACCCAGCCCCGGATAGAAACAAAGCTAATTATTAGTTAAATAAGTAAAATAGTACAATAATAAACAGTGATTCCAAAGGGCTATTCTTAATAATCTGAGCTGGACTCAATCTGTAATCATGTGAATGCCAAAAGAATGACTTGCAGTTTGAAGAAAGTTGAATTGAAAAGTCTACTCAGTGGTCTGTTTTTAATTTACTGAAGTTTATGTGTGAGTGTGTTTTACCTATGCTAATCAAAAAGAAATAAAAACATTTTTGAAAAACCTCTATGGTCTGTTTATTTATTCAATGCACGGACAGTACTTATTTGGGATTTAGTAGATCATCAATTTAAAAATAAAAAATTGTAAGCCTGTTTTTTTTATTGTGATGTCTCATAAGTCTCACATCTTTTCAAAACAAGGATTTTGCTGACACTGAAGGTCAATGGCTTCCCTTCTCTTTACCCAGCCTACGCAGTGATCCGTGAGTATTTCAACAGTAAGTGGATCAATAACTCTTCTTTATCACTAATTTGTTGACATTTAAATTAAAACATTTCTTAATTAAATCGCTAACTACTCGAAATACATCTTTGCTGGTAAAATACAACATTTTGTAATTAAAAGATGTAATAAATTATACTACATAATGAAAAGGAAAGGAGAAAAGGGAAAGGATGTGATGTGTTGCCAAATATGGTGTCCCATACTTTGAGTCTGTGCTCTGGATTTCACCCATCCAAATGCAAACACAGCAGTGAGTAATGAACAAACACACACATCCGGGGCAGTGGGCATTCCCCCCCCCGAGATTCATAGTACCAAAATACACTTGTAGCCAATCAGCAGTAAGGAGGCGTGTCTTGTACTGATAGAGAGAAGAGAGCGCTCTATTTGAGTGCACAGGACTGATAATAGTAGATCGACTATAGATAGAGAGAGGTGGCAGATAAAAAGAGAAAAATATCAGAGAAACAAAACATAAAAAAAGGGTTATGATCAGGCAAGAGGTAGGGCCCACGTAAATATCGAAGCAGCTTTCCAGCGGTGGAGATAACTTAAGGAAGGGCTCAAATCGGACTCTGAGGTCAGGCGCGGACTGGCCATTTGGAGCACCGGGGCAGGATGTTTCCTGGTGGCCTGGCGGCTGATTTGGCCCGCTGCACTGTTTTTATTTTATTATTAATTTATTTGCCTTCCCAATGTGACAAAGTGATCATTGTCTCAACCGAATGTCTCATTCCCTAATAAATCGATAATAAATCATAAATCGCGTAGTATTGACTGGCATGCAGAAATAAATCGATAATAAATCATAAATCGTGTAGTATTGACTGGCATGCAGAAATAAATCGATAATAAATCATAAATCGTGTAGTATTGACTGGCATGCAGTAATAAATCGATAATAAATCATAAATTGCTTAGTCTTGACTGGCCGCACTTCACGTCTGTCCCTTGCCTCTGTCAAACAGTTTTGAACAGAGTCGATGACTAGAGGAAGGAACGGAAACGGCCAGAAGAAACAGTTAAATGTAGCGAAATTACTAACCTTTTCAGGGCTTCAAGTGCAGGTCAGTTTCATCTTTAATACGCTGCTGTAGTTTTGTCTTTACTAACCTAATTGAGTATTAAACTGCTAGCACCTGTTAGGCTGTCATTAGCACCCCGTCATTATCATCAGTCAGAATACTGTGCTAAAGGACATCATTATTGATTGGAAATTTACATTAATAAATTTAGCAGCCAGATATTCACATATATTTATTGTATAGAAAGGGAGCTAGAGCAAACAGCAACACAAAAATATCAGTCAGTCAAAAAATACAACAGTATGTTCAGTAGGATTTTCAATGTACTAATTTTGGCATTTAGGCACTTTAGAACATTTGTTTTAATATATTTGTATGCATTATAGGTTAGTTAAATATTGGGTATTTGTGATTTCAGAGCTGCAGAAACACTAGATAAAATTAACACATATGTGAAGGAAAAAACACACGGGAATATAGACCAAGCTGTTGATGATCTGAAATCTGACACTTTGATGTTACTTCTCACATATATTTTAAAGTTAAACTCCCACAGCTATACAAGTCACAAACTTTTGTAATTATTGTAATGCCATTGTGTCAGATCCCTTTAAATATGTCACTCTTTCTTCCAAAGCAAAATGATACATGGCATTTAACCCAAGCAGGACCCATCAAAGTAGATTTCATGAGGATGCTGAGACCACCATTCCAGTACAAATGATGCACCAAAACGAACTCCTCAAAGTTTATTATGATATCGAACTCACTTCTAAAGTCCTCTGTCTAGACTACAACGACTCTTTCTCCATGTTTCTGGCTCGACCAGATATTCACAGGGCCGATAAGACCATTAAAGATCTGGAGATGGCCATCTCTAGACAACACATCAAAAAGTGGAGGACAGTTGTCAGAAAAAGGTTGGTTGTCATAATTATTTAATGTATATCATAAATGAAGGTTATCCTGACTGATTCAAAAAAGCTTAAAATGTTTTTAAGTTCAATATCTCCATATGGATCAATCAATTATTTATTTTGTCCTTCAGAAAAACTGACATATTTGTCCCCAAGCTCTCTCTGAAAACATCATATTCCCTGAATGATATTTTGAAAGGAATGGGAATGGCTGATATGTTTACAGATAAACCTGACTTCACAGGAATTTCAGAGGAAAATATACTAATTTCAAAAGTAAATAAATATAGATCACTTTCTAAAATACTATTTTAAATTACCTGAAGATATATTTACATTTTTATGCATTTAGCAGAGGCTTTTATCCAAAGCGACTTACAATTGCATTCAGGTTATACATTTTCACTAGTATATGAAAGTATATTAGTGTTCCCTGGGAATCGAACCCACAACCTTTTGCGCTGCTGACGCAATGCTCTACCCCTGAGCCACACAGGAACATATATATAATGTACTATTTAAAAAACACACATTTTTAAGACTCACTCTGATTCACTTTCAGGCTTTCCATAAGGCCAGTCTGGATATAGATGAGAAAGGGACCACTGCAGCAGCAGTGACAACGGTTGATTTCAAACCAATGTCCTACAGCTCATTACTCATACTTTGAGTTTTGACCGTCCACCGCCAGCTGTTCAGCTAGCCGCCAAGCCCGAGCCCCGCCACTCACGCTCGGTCAGACGCCACCTACCCAGCTGCAGCCAGACCACCCCTCAAAAAGCCTCTGTTATGACGCCTAGCACCTCGTTCAGTTCTGGGTGCGGACGCAATTTCGTTCCTGGGAACAGTTATCGACTGAACGTGTCGATAACGGTCACATCAGAACTTGCACTGGCCATTCAGCAGCTCGTGGCTTCATTCAAACGGAGTCCCTCGACCCCTCAAAGCATTTCAGAGGATGCTGGGCCTCATGGCCTCAGCGTCTTCGGTACTTCACTTGGGCCTGGTTCACATGCAGCCCCTTCAGTACTGGCTGAAACCTCGAGTTCCGTCACAGACGCCTCCGTGTCAAGGTGAGCCAGGCCTGCGTTGCAGCTCTGGCCCCTATAAAAACCATCAGTGGATGGAACGGTGCGTGCCCCTGGGCATGGTCTACAGAAGGAAGGTGGTCTCGACAGATGCCTCCAACTTAGGTTGGGGGGCGCTGTGCGACAGCAAACCGGCTTTCGGCCTCTGGTCAAAGAAGGAAGGTCACCTTCACATCAACCGCCTGAAAATGCTGGCAGTATGTTTGAGCCTTCGCACCTTTCTGTCAGACCTGAGCGGGCATCACGTCTTAGTACAGTATTTCTGTTTAATTTGGTGAATGTATACTTAGCTGCCCAGTGGCAACTGTTACTTCTTAATTGGAAAAAATAATGTTTAAAAAATATATATATTTTGCATAAGCAGTGAAATATATATATGTATTTCAACAGTAAGTGGATCAATATTTATCACTCATTTATTGACATGCACCCAGGTTTTACTCCTCTTTCATAATAATATTGGTTTTGCATGTCACACATAGGGCGGCAGTAGAACTGTGTTATAATGACTAAATTAAAATAATAATAATAAATAAAAAAAATACATTAAATAGCAGAATACTCAAAATACATATCTGCTTGATCATTTTTAAAGTTATGCTTAAATCTCATCTCCTTGAACGATTAGCAGCAAGTCAATGTAGTGTTTTTGTATTTATCTATTGGGATTATTATTAGTTTATAATTTAGCTCTACTGTCTTGTTGTTTACTTTGCTATGTAAAGCACTTTGATGCACAACTCTAAATTGTGTTTAAATGTGCTATATAAATAAACAACAAACAATAGGTAAAGAAATAAACGTTGTTAATTAAAATAAAAAGTGAATTTTTAAAGGGATAGTTCACCCAAAAATGAAAATTCTGTCCCTTTAAATTTAATGTTAAATTCATAGGGCATGTTCTACATTCACTTTGAGTTGAAGTTTACTCTGTGATTTTCTTTCAGGTTAAACATCAAACTGCTTTTGATATAGATGAGGAAGGAATTGAAAGACCAGACTTTGGGATAGATTTATCTAGGACAAAACTACCAGTTTGCAGATTTGATTGTCCATTCATGATCTTTATTGTTGACCCGATGAATGACAACATACTTTTCATGGGAAAAATGGACAATCCAGTGTAAAAGCAGTGACGTGACATTCAAAATATCATAATTGACATTAAGCAGTCATGATTTTGACTGAGTGTTGTAACAGGCACTCTGACTGAGTGTTGTAACAGGTACAGCTATTACTTTAAAAAAAATTGTTAGCATGTTACTGTCCTCAAACGCATAGCAACTTAAGTATGTGTTATTAAATCATTTAATAAATTCTCCTGCATCTGTGTGAACAGGTTGAGCTTCCTCATGCTTAAATACCATTTGAAAAGGTACTTAAAAAGACTCTTTTAAGTAAGCATCTCATGTTGTTTGTCTGTAAATGTCTTCACACAAAACACCTGGTAGGTTTAATATTAATGAAAACAGGACACTATTATTTGAGCTGATATAAATATTTATTTCCTCTTTTATATATTCCATCTTTACATGCATGTCAGGCAATCTCAGTAGCTGAAAAAGGTTTATTGGGCTCAATTAAAGACCATTGTGACTTATTTCGAAAAGTGTAGGTCATGTCAGAGTTAACTCCATAATGACTGTCTAACAGAACAAAACAATTAGAGGATGCTAAAGGAGGCACATTTCAAATTTTAAGGGCTTCCCTTTGTCCCAATGCAACATTGAAAGACTGACGACACTTCCACGGCTTTTGACTAAAATATTTAAAGGTATAAGATACAGAGAAACCTGAACAGATCCCCTGCATGAATTACAGAAAATGCTGCACAGAAACCAGCTACTGTTGGCAGATTTCCTGAGAAACCGCAGCGAGCGAATCAGACTTTATCACGTCACCGTTAGTGATCTAGCACAGAGGTTACCGCACATAGATCGGAGAATCCTGGTATGTACACAATAGCAGCTATATACAATATTATGCTGCAAATCAGGTGTTTTTGATTTGACTGGGTTTGATACAAAAACTCAAATTTCATGTGTTTTTGTTCTATAAATGAACCAGAAATGCACACTGACTTTCTTCAATACACAGCTTCAAATCATGCATAGTGGGACCATTCTGATTACACAGCGGCTACATAATATCATTTAGGGTTATTTTTGTGAACACAATTATAAAAACATATTAAAATCACCATTGATATTTAAAAAAATACAGTCACAGACAAATTCGGTAGAAGGAACCATAAAATATGCTAATCGTGTAATTTCCGTTGCTCTTCAACTTCCACGTCCATTCTAAAGATGACTAGCGTTTGCAGGCAAGATATGTTCAAACAGTTAATGCTATAAATAAGTTTCCTTTCCATTGCACAGTACTCACAATATACTACAGAAGACGGCATAACAGAACTCAGCAATGACCTGATATTAAATGAGTCTTGAGCTGGTATCAAGAGCAGATCATGTTCAAACTTTTGAGGATGTCCTGTCTCTTACTGTATGTTTATAACGGACATTACTATCAAACGGGACGTAAGGAAAGAAACTCTGAGTGATTATACAGGATGGGTGCAACTCTTAATCAGAAATCCATGCAATGTTTTTACACATCTGCCGTTAAACTGAAAGGTACTAAAGCGCAGGGTCCTGGTCGAAGGGGCTGGTCTTTAGAAAGGATGCTTGTGTACATGTGAATCAACATGTTAACAAGGTGAATTATTTCAGTGTTGCAATGCATTCTGTTTTCTCTTCATGAATGGAAGCTGCAATGCCAGTGTCAATTGTATTTAACAGCACAAAAGAAAAATGCTCTCAAATGTCCATACGAACCATGATGACCTTTGTGACCTTGCCTGAATGGATCAGATGATTGGGATTTCATGCGTTATGTTGATGCGTCCTCTGAGTACTTGTGTTTAGTTGTAACTTTTCTGCAGGTGAAGATGAAATTTGGAGTCATCAAACAGTGGGTTCTTCACTTCCATTTCTCCGGTCTGGAAAGAGAAATATACTTTCAAACATCGTGGTACTACAGGAGACTTCAAACTGTAGCACAGTGGGTGACATACAGTATAGTACCATCGATTACACCTGCAGGAGTCATGATTTATGAGAGCGATAGGACAGATCTCTCTGACACAGACACAGACGTGATCCGTCACATTCAGAATTATGTATATAAACATATTGCTCTTACTGGGGCAAGTCCTGGGCACTCGTACACAGTGAAGTCTCCGTCTTCATTCTCCTCATCCGAAGTGGCTCCTGACTCTGGAATCTTGGAATCATTTCGTTGCCTGCATAATAACAAAACACAAAGGCATGTCACTGAGTTTTGAATAATAATGTAAATATTGTCAATGCATGAGTCAGTTTTGGTCAATATTAGACTGGTTTATTTAACCTGATAAATTATAGCCAAATGTTCCCGGGACATTACTTTATTTCATTTTGACCTACATATTCTAAAATATACCCAATAAACAACAAATAAAATAAGACTAACAGCTTTTTAGATTATTTTGTAATGGTGTGCAAAAATGTTATTTCTCTATTACCAGGTAAATTACATTTTCCAAAGTTGTACATGAATAATTTATAATATTCCAATGTTACACTACATTGTAAAAAATAGAACAGCTGAGCAAACGTAAAACTTAAGGCAACCAGCTTTAGCAGATTTTTGAGTTTTCTCAACTTTTTGTGGTATAAACTTAAAACAAGTTGAGAAAACTCAAAAATATGCTGAAGATGGTTGCATTAAACGTTTAAGTTCTCTCAACTTTTGATTTTTTACAGCACTGCTCCTCAGCAAACTTAAAAAAGTTCTCAACTTGTTGTTAACTCAAAGAAAGAAAGTTTATAAGAAAACTAAAAAATGGTCCTAAAAAACAAATCTTTCTCAAAAGTTTTTAAACCTTTTTTTTACAGTATGTTCTTAATAGGCCTACATGGGCTAAATTGTTAAATGACTGTGGGATAACGAATATTGTTATCTGTTTTTAAATTGAGATGGAGTAGATGACACAATACCATTCCAGAGTTTGGGATCTTTTTGCTAAGGCAGCAATTATGGGCTCAAAAAGTATAATAAAAATGTATATTGGAAAATGTCATTACTATTTCAAATAATTTATATTTGAATATTTAAAAAAATATTATTTATTTCTGTGATGACAACACTGAATTTTCAGTAAGCATTTCTCTAGTCTTCAGTGTTACATGATCCATCAGAACCAAACCAAATCTTGAACAAATTTGAAGAAACATTTCTTGTCAACATGATTAAATGGAAATTTCATTGTAAACAACAGAACATCAATAGAAAGTTCAAAAGAACAGTAAAAAGTGACAGTAAGCTCAAAAGTGACAGTAAGTAATAAAGTCGTAGATTTTTGGCATTTTTTCCCTTTTGACCCCGTTCACCTATTTTCACATTTTACTATCACATTTTCTGAAAGAAAAAGATATATCTATATAAATAAAATCTTACCGACACAAATCGTGGAACAGAAGCATATCTAATGTACCCCCAAATCTAGGCATGCAGGATAAGGGTTGCTGGGAAATGTGTTGTATCCACGGAAGGCAGTTTATTCATTCTATTTGCCAATTACTTACTTGAGTGACATCATTTGCTGCTTCTGAAGCTGAAAGTGGTACATCTGGGCACTCTTTGCAAGTGTTTTATCTCCAGTCTAATAACAGAATAACAGAAGAGTGTGTGTAGATACTAGCATCACGATACATGCAAGGATGATGCTTTGCTTTTATATGTGCATATATGCTCTACTCACCATGCCACTGTCATAAGAACTGGAACCTATTAACCTAAAAGCAGGATAATCAATCTTCTGGGCAAGACGACTGCCTCTCTGCATCCTGAGAAGACAGATGACACAGCTTCAGTATCATTCATGTCTTCTTATTCATGCAGGTATTTGATCCAACAAGGTTTGTAAAGATTATATAACATCTCACCAGACCCAACACACTCCGGTCAAAACCATGGCAACTGAGCCCACCATGAGAATCACACCCAAAAATACTAAAAAAAAGAAGATAAAAAGATTGTCATGAAAAGGTCAACGAAGCAAGAAGGAAAAGCACTGCTGCAGTGACACAGTCCACAAACACAATTATAAACATCAGTAAACTATATACAGTATAACGCACTGATGAAAGAGTGGTCCTCAGAGGGGTACGGGATGATAAAGGGGACGCTGTGCACAGCAGAGGTAAAGGGAGTGTGTGAGGCTGGGCTGGTGGTAGAGGCGGCGGTGGTCAGGGCACTTCTCGGAGGCTGTTCTGATGTAGCAGCAGTAGAAGATGCCTCTGCTCCGTGCTGACTGCTCGACCAGGATCGATCCTCAGGGACTTTGGAAGCACCTGGAGAGGGGGCTGAAAAATGTAAGACATTAAAAAATTTGTGAGAGAAACTGGCACACTGAATTTACAAAGTTTTTTTTGTTTTATATTTTATTTATTTTTTAACTGTGTAGTGGTTGGCAAATTATGGTAGCATAATTCATCAAAAAAAAAGGAAAAAAGAAACCCTAATGGCTCATGTTGTTCTAAACTGTATATATTTTAATTGTGTCCAAAGCTATCAATAGAACTTTTGCAGAGAGTTTAATAGACAGGCATTCTGACCAATCATAACGCTGAATCTGCTCATTTTGTCTGACAAACAAACCAGACAGGAGAGTAGATTAACTTTAATGAACTTGAAAAATGGCATGCATTGACATCTCTCAGTGGTTGAATCAAGACCTTCTGATGTTCATTCATGTTTATTTTTAATGCTACTAAACTATTAAAGAGGAAGAGATGCTTGAACTGAGATCTACAGTGATCTGTCATGACACATCAAAGAGCCCCAAAACGGTTTAAATTAGAAAATGTGAAAGCTAAGACTTTGTTTCATATCTAAATTAACCTGTTCTGCCTTATCTGCTGGCGTGTTGTCAGTTTTCTCTTTGCTCCTCGATATATTTTTGACTGTGTGAATACAAGATGGTGTGAACAGTGTGTCAGTTTGAATATAAAAATTGAAATTCATTGTAGTAGGCTATTATCTCTTCAGCATGCATCGCGAGCAGGACAAACAACAATAATATTAATGACTATGACTCGGACTGTCGTATACATAACATTATAATGAGAACACTATTATTATAAAACGCTGCCGTGTTTCTGCATGTTGTTGCATGAAGAACTCATCCACAAAAGGAGTTCATTCAGAGCCGCGCAGACACGTTCACTTGTGCACTCGGGGCATTTTGTGCAGATAGCCTGTAAAGTCGTAACATATATAACGCGTATTCTGCATGAGAGAAATTAGTCAAAAGAAATTAGTTAAAAAAGAGCTTTCATTTTACTGGTCATCTTCAATACGCGCAACTCAAAACATAAATGCAGAACATTAATAATTTTGGCATATAGCCTACGTAACATTATAATAAGAGCACTATTGAAAACAATTGTGTGGATTCTCAGGGTTTCGCTGACGTTTAATGTTAACTATATTTTAATCCAAAAATAAAACATTATTTACCCCGTTTGTATCTTCAAGGCGTCCGTTACACATTTTCCCTGTGTGTTAAAGTCAGTAATAATTACTGTTGAATGTCTGACTTGACTTCATGGCAATGTATTTTGCTCCGCCCCCAAACATATGATTTGACTATCAGTCGAATATTGGCAATTCAAAAATTACAATTCGACTATGAAAATCCTTAGTCGAGGACACCCCTAGTATGTACTTGACATGTTCACTGTCACTATAGAGAAAACAGGAGCATTTTGTCATACAAAAGAAAGAAAGTCAGGATTGTATTGACATAAGGGTGAGTAAAAGATAGCAGGATTCCCATGCTACCTTACCTGAGTATTTAATCTCTGATTCTCTGTGTTTGCTGATGATGGAGGAGAGAATGTCTATCTCTTCATCCAGCTCTGGGAGATGGCTGACCTTGACTGCTAGGGCAAGAAAGTGTGACAGAAAAATAACATGAGAGTTACGAGAAAAAGAGGAAGGAGGAAGATTGAGAATAAGTGAAAATCTGCAGTACTTACATTACTATTCAAAAGTCTGGGGTCAGTAATTTTCTAATATATTTGAAAGAAGTCCCTTATGCTCACCAAGGCTGCATTTATTTAATCAAAAACACAGTAAAAACTGTATTACTGTGAAATATTATTGCAGATTAAAAGATCTGTTCTCTGTCTCCGTTGATAGCCTAGTGGGCACTGGACTAGTGCGCTAACATGGCACTGTTGTGTTACAGGTGTCCCGAGTTCGAATCCTGGCATTTCCAGGTCCCGCCTCCTCTCTCTACCCCCCTTTGCTTCCTGTCTGCTCTACACTGTACAAAGTTTGCCCACTTTTATAATCAATTTTAAAATGTAATTTATATAAAGACAAAGCTGAATTTCCAGTCTTCAATGTCACATGATCCTCCTGAAAAGACTGAAATAATTATAATATGTTGATTTGGTGCTCAAGACATCTTTCAGATTATCATCGATGTTTAAAACAGTTCAAAACAGAAAGTTTGAAAGAACAGCATGTATCACTAACATCCCTTTACTGTCACTTTTTAACAATTTTACGCAAACTTTCTGAAGTATGATTCTTAAAAACAAACGGAAAATAAATCTTACTGACCATGAATGTTTGACTGGTAGTGTATTTGCAAATCATACTATATATGCACATGCAACTGCATCTTATAGAGTTAAAGCTGTCACTGTAATAGGTCAGTTATTGAACTGTCTATCTAAAGTATGAACTGATAAGGTAAGTTAAATAATAATGTGCCAATATATAACGTACAGGTGCATCTCAATAAATTAGAATGTCGTGGAAAAGTTCATTTATTTCAGTAATTCAACTCAAATTGTGAAACTTGTGTATTAAATAAATTAAATGCACACAGACTGAAGTAGTTTAATTCTTTGGTTCTTTTAATTGTGATGATTTTGACTCACATTTAACAAAAACCCAACAATTCATTATCTCAACAAATTAGAATACTCCACAAGACCAATTAAAAAAACATTTTTTTGTGAATTGTTGGCCTTCTGTAAGGTATGTTCATTTATTTTATATGAACTCAATACTTGGTAGGGGCTCATTTTGCTTTAATTACTGCCTCAATTTGGTGTGGCATGGAGGTGATCCGTTTGTGGCACTGCTGAGGTGGTATGGAAGCCCAGGTTTCTTTGACAGTGGCCTTCAGCTCATCTGCATTTTTTTGGTCTCTTGTTTCTTATTTTCCTCTTGACAATACCACATAGATTCTCTTTAGGATTCAGGTCTGGTGAGTTTGCTGGCCAGTCAAGCACACCAACATCAGGTTCATTAACCACTTTTGGCAGTGTGGGCAGGTGCCAAATCCTGCTGGAAAATGAAATCAGCATCTTTAAATATATTGTCAGCAGAAGGAAGCATGAAGTGCTCCAACATTTCTTGGTAAACGGGTGCAGTGACGTTGGTTTTCAAAAAACACAATGGACCAACACCAGCAGATGACATTGCACCCCAAATCATCACAGACTGTGGAAACTTAACACTGGACTTCAAGCAACTTGGGCTATGAGCTTCTCCACCCTTCCTCCAGACTCTAGGACCTTGGTTTCCAAATGAAATACAAAACTTGCTCTCATCTGAAAAGAGGACTTTGGACCACTGTGCAACAGTCCAGTTCTTTGATCAAAATTAAAAATATCAAAATTTGCCTATTTTGATATTGTGCAGTGCTTTGTTACAATTTGTATTGTTAAAGGCGCTATATAAATAAAGGTGACTTGACTTGACTTGACTTCTTCTCTTTAGCCCAGTTAAGACGCCTCTGATGACAACTGTAGCCAAATTCCTTGACACGTCTGTGTGTGGTGGCTCTTGATGCCTTGACCCCAGCCTCAGTTCATTCCTTGTGAAATTCACCCAAGTTCTTGAATCGATTTTGCTTGACAATCCTCATAAGGCTGGGGTTCTCTCGGTTGGTTGTGCATATTTTTCTTCCACACTTTTTCCTTCCACTCAACTTTCTGTTAACATGCTTGGATACAGCACTCTGTGAACAGCCAGCTTCTTTGGCAATGAATGTTTGTGGCTTTCCCTCCTTGTGAAGGGTGTCAATGATTGTCTTCTGGACAACTGTCAGATCAGCTCTTCCCTGTGATTGTGTAGCCTAATGAACCAAACTGAGATACCATTTTAAAGGCTCAGGAAACCTTTGCAGGTGTTTTGAGTTGATTAGCTGATTGTCACCATATTCTAATTTGTTGAGATAGTGATTGGTGGGTTTTTGTTAAATGTGAACCAAAATCATCACAATTAAAAGAACCAAAAACTTAAACTACTTCAGTCTGTGTCCATTGAATTTATTTAATACACAAGTTTCACAATTTGAGTTGAATTACTGAAATAAAATAACTTTCCACAATATTCAAATTTATTGAGATGCACCTGTATATCTTGGCATAGTTTGTCATTGTATTGGTTAGAATGTGCATGCCATACTGCTATATTTATGAACATTTAAATTATTAATCATGACATGCACAATAAATGTGCGTGCTGAAGTGTTATAAGCTTATGCACTGCGGAATCTGTGAGTGTGTGTACTGCAGTAAATTTAGGCGGATTTGGTCAGTCGGTTTGTTGTGTGGTGCTGCTATGCGTATGTGGGCAGTGGGGGCATACAGTTGGGCAGGGATGGGATGGGGGAGGCGCCTCTACAAATTCATGAATTAAATCCATCACCACGGCAACCACTGAGAAAGTGCCGAGAGCAAAAACTTCACAAAATAAGAAAAAAAGATGGAATGGTTGAGAGAGAGAGACAGAGAAGAGAGAGGGTGTTTATGTGTGTATAAAAGAGAACAGTAAGAAAGAGAGAGAGAGAGAGAGAGAGCGAGAAGAGAGAGAAAGAGAGAAAGATAGAAGAAAGAGAGAGAGAGAGAGGAGAGGAGAAGGAGAGAGAGAGAGAGGAGAGAGAGAGAGAGAGAGAGAGAGAGAGAGAGAGAGAGAGAGAGCGAGCGAGAGAGAGAGAGAGAGAGAGAGAGAGAGAGATGCTTCAGCCATTTAAGCATGAAAGTTCTATTTACCTAGCATGAGCTAAATTTATTACAAGTTGTCAGATTATTACTTTCCACTCAAATAATGTGGAAAACAGCTTTTGTTTACTGTGGACTACAGAGTTAAGGAAGACAATTTTTTCTAGTGACCATTGCAATTTCATTAATATCCAGATTGCATAATGTGAATTGCAATTTGCATGTTTTAATATTTGTATACTTGCATAATTAAACCACTAAATTAACACAAACTAAAAATGCAAATGAACTCAAAGGATGGATGTTTTATGAATAATATATTTTGTCATT
>QVTF01022357.1:35000-56971 GCA_003573665.1 Oxygymnocypris stewartii | reverse complement strand
TTTGATTGCTTCCATCGTCCTCGTTTGTAAGTCACTTTAAATAAAAGCATCTGCTAAATGACTAAATGTATGGAAAGCCAAACAGCCCATAATCTCAAAATCAACCAGCGCATGAAAATCAATGCTTTGCCTGTAGTGTCTCGCCTTAAACTACAGTTCATCAGGACTGACGATGTTTTGTCTCTCTTTGTTTGCAGGTTTCGCTGTCAGCCGTCAAGATGGAAAAAGGACAAAGAGGAGAAGGAAACGGGAACGGCTCTTCATGTTTATTTAAATTATTTGATTTCTGGCTGGTTTGACCGTCCGTGTGGGATTGAGAGCAATTCAGTCAAATCTGCGTTTAACCATCAGGAGTGTTGCGTAATATTCCCAGATCGACAGCATGCGAACGGCGTCCTGACTTCAAAAGGCAATTAATACGAACGGTTTGTGTATGTAGCTATATACGAATGTTTGTACAGTTAAATATGTGTCTATCTGAGAGAACAAACCAAATGCCCTCCCGCGCATAATCAAGCATTATCCAGACCAAGCTGGCGTTTCGCATCTCCTGCAATCTTCCTCACGGTCCAGCTGCGCTCACAATACCAATGACAATAATTCCCACAGTAATAACTAGGGATGCACCGATAATTATATCAGCCATCGACCGATTATTGAAAAATAGCCCATTTCTTGTCAATCAAAAGGCGGTAAAAACATGTCAGACAGCAGCTTGTCTTGTGTTAAATTAAGGGCTGTCAATGTTAAAGCAATAATAAGCCAGGGTTGCCAGATCCAGTTTCCATTTCAAGACAATATTTGTATTGTGCCTCCTATCCAACAATCGCAAAGATATTTATTACTTCTGATAAAAAAACTAAGTCTCAGCTTTCAAATCATGTACATTTTATTACTAAATTCAAACTAGAAATGTCATTTTGACGCTCTTAAATGTTGCGTGACGTGCTCCAGTTTAAGGGGCAGCGCCGAGTCTTTCCGTGTGAAATTAAAATTAATAAACATCTGACGGTGTTGAAAGATACAGTACAGCCTACCAAAATGCATCATGTCTCATGTAATCACTCAATCTGCGTTTTAACCGAAAGAAAAACAACAAATAAAACCGGTTATGAACACTGTCACTTAACGTTGCATTTACCTCTGGAAAGATCAACACTAGAGTGAGATTATTTACTGTTAATTATGTTTGAATAAATCTTTCATGAAGACGAGTTTTTATGAAAATTACCTTACATTGTATACAAGCGTTTTTAATTTGAGTGTGGTTATTATATCTGAAAATAATTGGCATTGAATATAGTTTTTGTTCATTTTAAGCTCTATGTTGTACCAAATGAAAGGCTCCCTGTATAGTTTACAGCATTACTTTTTTCCTTAAGAAAATTAAACTATCGGTATCGGCATATATTCTGAGTAATCGGCTATCAATTTCAGCGGATATCATTCCGAATAATCGTATCGCTATCGGCAGGTATCATTCTTAATAATCGGTCATCAATATCAGCGGATATAATTCTAAATAATCTGGTATTGGTATTTGTATCGGCAGATATCATTCTTAATAATCGGTTATTGGTATTTGTATCGGCAGATATCATTCTTAATAATCGGTTATTGGTATTTGTATCAGCAGGTATCATTCCGAATAATCGGTTATCGATATCGGCAGATATCATTCTTAATAATCGGTTATTGATATCGGCAGATATCATTCCGAATAATCGGTTATCGATATCGGCAGATATCATTCTTAATAATCGGTTATTGATATCGGCAGATATCATTCCGAATAATCGGTTATCGATATCGGCAGATATCATTCTTAATAATCGGTTATTGATATCGGCAGATATCATTCCGAATAATCGGTTATCGATATCGGCAGATATCATTCTTAATAATCGGTTATTGATATCGGCAGATATCATTCCGAATAATCGGTTATCGATATCGGCAGATATCATTCTTAATAATCGGTTATTGATATCGGCAGATATCATTCCGAATAATCGGTTATCGATATCGGCAGATATCATTCCAAATAATCGGTTATCGATATCGGCAGATATCATTCTTAATAATCGGTTATTGGTATTTGTATCGGCAGATATCATTCCGAATAATCGGTTATCGGTATACACAGATATCTTTCCGAAAAATCAGCTATCGTTATTGGTATCAGCAGATATCATTCCAAATAATCGGTATCGGCAGATATCATTCTTAATAATCAGTTATTGGTATTTGTATCGGCAGATATTATTCTGAATAATCGGTTATTGATACCGGCAGATATCATTCCAAATAATCGGTATAGGCAGATATTATTCTGAATAATGGGCTATCAATATCTGCAGATATCATTCTGAATAATCATTATCAATATCAGCTGATATTCTGAATAATCGGCTATTATATCGGCTGAGAAATGCAGTATTGGTGCATCCCTAGTAATACCAGTAATCGCACTGACGATGCGGTTGCAGCCTGATGCTGCACATTCACTCACAGCAGGGACGCTAAAGCAATGAACACCATCCCGAGTCTCGTGTACGTCTGTGTGCGTCTACATGTGCGTTGAGTGTTAAATACAGGCAATACGCTTGCACTGGTGCTGCTGTGCATGAGAAAGACATTCACTCGTCCACGTTTGGAAACGAATCCGTTCCATCCGAAGGCCCATGACAATCTTAGAACTAAATGCACTCACTAATTGATCAGTTTAACGCCCTAAACTTTACTTTGACCTGTTAGAGGATGTTCACACAGGACTGTTTTTGTGCTAGATGGACATGTTGCATGAGCGCTGCATTTATACATTTTTCAGATGCTTTTATCCAACTTAAAGTACATTGCATTCAAAGTATACATGTGACGCATTGTACACATTCATGCATTAACTGAGATTCGAACCCATGACCTTGTCGTTGTTTGCACTAACATTTAGATACAGGACTACTTTAGATTATCCGCATTATATTAAATACAATTCACACACAAAAATCACTCTATGAAAAACTAAATCAGCTAAAAACCAAATTAAGTCCTCATACATTATGAAAAAGTTTACAAGAACATATGATTTTTTTTCTTATGTACACCTAAAATTGTATGCATTTTCTATTTACATTTTTTGTATTGCGGTGTATACTTTCCTAAATCTCAAATTTTAGATCACTTCCAACAGCAGGATCATGGGTTCGATTGCTAACAAAAAATTAATATACATGAACTAATAAAAATGTACGCTTTCAACGCAGCGTGCGTTTCTTCAAGTAAAAGCATCTGCGTAATGCATAATAAATGCAAATACCAGACAAAATACAGATGTACTTTTATTTGGGGTCTGAACACCTGCTTGTACCCCATGATTAAAATTGAAAAGCTTAATTTAAAACAGAAACATTTTGTATAAATTCCACAATGCACTAGTTTCTTTGCATTGCATGTTCATGACCCTAAAAGAGAAGAAAATCATTCTTCAAGAAAAGCAGGTTAACCGGCAACACATAAAACGAGTTTAAAGCTGTTTATGAATGCATTATGTGTGAACAGTCCTTCAGCATTTCACACTGAAGTGTTGTTAATGAAGCTCTAATGATGGAGTTTGATCTGAAGAACCTTCCCAAAGTGCACTGCTCTCCCGGCTGTGTATCTGAATACTAACACTGCTCTTCCTATTCATGTTTAGTGTCTACAACAGACGTTCAACATAATAATATCTCCGTTTGGGTACAGTATTTTCTTTCTGTCGGTTTGTTGTTTGTTGCTTTCTAAAAGTGCAAGAGCTAATTGACCAATAGCAATGATTGGCTCTGCACTGTTAACATGGATGGAATAAAGAAGTAAAGTGAGTTTATTTAATAAATCAGAAGTGAAGGGAATGTGTACAGACGTGCATGACGTCCAGTGATGCATCACGCCTTTGCAGTTATTATACGGTACAAATCCAGACGTGATGCATTTTTTATATTATTCATATTAGTGCAAAATGAACTTCTTGGTTCAGCGTTAGTCATAATGGTGTGACTAACAGTTAAACTAGTTAAAGAGCAATGATGTTTATGGGCTTTATAAGGTCAACGCTTACTACGAATGCACTTTTTAACATGTTTGCGCAACATTCCAGCTTATAAGGTCGTGTTTTGCACACCGATTATCACTCGTAATCCTGAGTTTGCTAAACTAGACACATGATTATTAGCAGTCTAACCCGTTTGTGTTTGCTGCTTCGGACAAAAGAAGTGTAATATATAAAGACATCATAGTTTAGCACCCAATTCACTAAAGGAGTAATGCAGATTAAATAACAGGAAACATGCATTCAAATACGGTGCAAATCAGTCAATTCAATGCTTTAAAACACATAAAAACTGATTTTCTTTCCAGTATTGTCTTGTTTTCCAGTGCAAATGTTCTTAAATCAAGATACACGTATTTAAGGTGCGTAAAGATATTTTCTGAAAAAATATGAAAAAAAATTAAGAAATTATCAAAATGGTTTTTGCTTAAAACAAGAAAAAAATGTAAATGAGGTCAGAAAAATAGACTTGTTTACACTTTGAATTAAATTTTATTTTTCTTGCCTCATTGATTGGTATTTTAATGTAAGCTTGTTTTCACGACAGGAAAAAATAAATGGGCTATAATAGTATATATTATAAATATAAATTAATAGAATTCAGAATTGTGAGTTTATATCTGGAGATTTTGTCTTTTTTTATCAGAATTGGCAGAAAATTAATAAAAATGCATAAGTGCAATTACCTTTTTTATGTTTTTATTTTGTGATGGAAAGAAGCTTACATATATTTTTTTTTCTTGTTTTAAGTATGAGCTCAATTTTGATAAATTTTTCAGAAAACAAAACTTTATCTTAGTAGTTTGATTCTTATAAAAAATACTGAGGAAGAAAAGTATAATATGTGTCTTTGGAGCACAAAAGCAGTCATAAGCATATTTGTAGCAATAGCCAATAATACATTGTATGAATCAAAATTATACATTTTTATTTTATGCCAAAAATCATTTGGATATTAAGATCAAGTTCCATGAAGATATTTGTACCGTAAATATATCAAAACTTAATTATTGATTATTAATATGCATTGCTAAGAACTTAATTTGAACAACTTTAAAGATATTTTGACTTTAGATATTTTGATATTTTTTTGAACAACTTTAAAGATATTGGTCAATATTTAGATTTTTTTGCACTCTCAGATTTTCAAATATTGTCCGATCATAACAAAACATACATCAATGGAAAGATTATTTATTCAGCTTTCAGATGATGCATAAATCTAATTTTCGAAAAATTGACACTTATGACTGGTTTTGTGCTCCGAGGTCACAATTTTCAATGTTGGTGAAGAGGAGTGACACCTGTTTCAATCTGCAGTGTGAACGTGGCCTTTATTCAACAAACGATGTTATGCTTGCATAGAGACGGTTTAAATGCTGCGACGACAAAGAGAAACACAGCGTGATGGAGCCGCATTAATGCCTCCAAACCATTCAAGAGCAGCCCAGTTATTATTTCATGCGACATGCTTGACACATGTACGAGCTCCTCCTGCCTTTGTGGCGGTCGCAGCTTTACATGCTGTATTTCATCACCACTTTAAGGTGTGCAGAGTCTCCTTTCTTGCTAGAAAAAGTTATAATAAACAATTCTTGCACATTTAGCACTGTGACGAACACACACAAAAATAAACATCATGTTTGCATAATCATTTGCGCTTGCTTCGAAGTCGATCACTTATAGAAGCCCGTTTCTGCAACCGAGTAAAAAATGAAATACGGTAATTGCGACTTTTTATCTCACAATTCTGACTTTTTTTTTTGCAAGTCTACATCTGTCTTTTGACTTTTTTCTCAGATTTGCACGATATAAACATAATTGTAAGAAAATATCCCTCAGACTTTATAACACACAGTTGCACGCGTTTATAGCTCTCAATTTCTTTCTCACTATTCAGACTTTTCTCATAATTGTGAGATATTGAAGTTATAAAGTCAATTTCTGAGGAAAAAAAGCTATTTTCTTAAATTGCGAGTTTATATCTCACATTTATGACTTTGTCTCGCAACTCTTATAGAAGTCAGAATTGCGAGTATATATCAATTTATAACGTTATTTCTCAGAATTGCGTGTTTAAATCTCCCAATGCTGACTTTTTGACTTTATAACACGCAATTGTGAGTTTCTACCATTCAATTCTGAGACAAAACGATCACAATTATGACTTTATTTCTGAAAACTGACAGATTGCAAGTTTCTATCACAATTCTGAGAAAAAAATGAACTGCGAGGAAAACAAAGTCACGCTTATTTTTGATTCAGATGCAAAAAGGGGCTCCTATAGTTTAATAGATCGATATATAAATGTAAAGGGAACAGCTTTAGATTCCCGGTTTGCTCTGTGCTGTTATTCTCCATTCATCTGTGAATATATACAGTATGTTTAAGCAGGTTCATATCCGTATATATCGCTGGGAAACAGGCTGAACATGCATCCGCTTTGCTGAACACTGAATCTGTGTTTTCGCTTCACTATATCTCTTTTCTGTTTTGTAACATGCACTGAAATACTGCAGACGGTTCGGGAACGTAGACGTGTAACCGGTCGCTTTATAACGAACGAAACTTAGACTATATTAGAGTAGAGGTTGCATTTTATGTTAGAAACCTGTGTGTGATGTTATGGAAGATGTAATGTCCTTCTGTAAATGTTGTTTTACCTGAAATAAAGTTTATTAATGCTTCAAATCAACCGCTGATTTCACTATCGATGATTTAAATATTGGCAATAGCATGTGGCTGATATTAAAAATGAGATTTAAAGTCATATTTGCTTTCGCACGCTCTTAAAAATTACGTTTTTTTAGTGGCATTGATGGTTTCACGAAGAACTTCTAAAATCTGTGAAATCTTTCCGTTGCACAAACGGTCTTTTTAAAATGCATTAATGTCGGTTCTTTTAAGAACTGTGCATTGAAATGATCTTTGAGGAATAAAAATGGTTCTTCTATAGCATCGCTGCAAAACAAAACCCAAAAAACGTTTGCAATCTTTATTTTTAAGAGTCTGAAAGCCACAAATCTGGGCGATTTCAATTCACGTAACGGTACAAAGTCAATGCGTGACACATTATCAGCGAGTTTGTGCATGTTTTACACGTCATCTTTTTCTGGTTTGGTCAGTCTATGAATTATTCAGATCTGAACATCTCAGCTTTCCTGGATTTATCATTTCGCCTGGTCATTTTCACTTTAAATGCACCAAAATGAAAATAAATTGTTTTTTTTAAACCGCTTAATCACAAAAATCTACTTGTCTCTCACTTTCTGAACCGCAGAAGCAGCAAATCTGCAAAAGCGTGCACTAATTCTCTCCATTTGACACAATCCTTGATGTAACATGAAGTATCTTGATTTCCTTTTTCAAACACAACCATTTAAAATGCCTCACTATCTCCTCACACGTGCTTTACTGAACTTTAACCAATCGTGGCTTTGGAAAAGGCCTGTAAATAGACCACAGGTCAAGTTATGTATTTTTCTTGATGCATCTCTCAGATCAAAACTACTCGTTCAACCCACACATCATCTAGTCACGTGTGCACATCATAAAAGCGGTTTCTCGAGCTTTTGAACACGTTGTGATTGCTTTCATGCAATGATCATTTGTCTGTGGTTTCCTACATTATTAGTTGCTAATGTCACGCTGCTCAAACTGTATCTCAGTGCAGCAGTCAGACCGCTAGTAACAGTGTATCTGTGAATCATATCCGGTCTCTTTCGATCTCGCACATACAGTAATGTGTACATGTGGCGAGTGGGGCGGGGCCGAGAGCCGTGGGAACGGAGCGAGGCCGGTGGAGTGAATGATAATGAACGACACCTGCGCCACTCACCGGTCTCGAGTCCCACGGAGGAGCTTCGGAAGGGTTAAATGAGGAGTGACGACAGTGGAAGACGAGAGAGGACCAGGCCTGGGTTTTAGTTTGTGTTTTGTGTGCGGCAGTCGTCCGTGAGGGGCTGCCGCTTTTCATTTGTGTTTGTTTATTTATTATTAAAGTATTAAATGTTCGCCGGTTCCCTGTTCCTTCCCCAACCTGGCGAACGGCGCCGACTCCTCCGCTCCCTCTCGGATGGCAGCCACCCCTCCTCGTCCCAGGAGCACGGCAGCGAGTCTTCCGTCCCACCTGTTCTTCTTTTGCTCCAGCACCACCGCTTCGGGCAGCCACTGGCGGTCTCCGTTACTTCCCGCCGCCCGATCTCCTCAGCACCGCGATCCCACTCAGCAGCGAGGGCTCTCTGACAGCGTGTCCCTCCTTCCTCCCGGGCTTCGGCACCAATGTAATGAAGTTGATAGATACGGGAAGAAGGAGGCGGGAACCGGCGAACATTTAACACTTTAATAATAAAATAAATAAACAAACACAAATGAAAAGCGGCAGCCCCTCACGGACGACTGCCGCACACAAAACACAAACTAAAACCCAGGCCTGGTCCTCTCTCGTCTTCCACTGTCGTCACCCTCATTTAACCCTTCCGAAGCTCCTCCGTGGGACTCGAGACCGGTGAGTGGCGCAGGTGTCGTTCATTATCATTCACTCCACCGGCCTCGCTCCGTTCCCACGGCTCTCGGCCCCGCCCCACTCGCCACATGTGCTTTTGAAAGGAAGCCGGTCCTCCCTATACGCAGAATACGCAAGCTGTGTAGGGCCCCCGAAACACCAGGGGCCCCCTTGCTCTCAAAGATGATTTCATTTTTAGGTCGACCGACAAGGGTTTTTCTCTGGCCGATGCCGATATTTAGAAATCAGGGCATCCGATGGCCGATGCTGATTTGTTTTCGCCGATTTTCTTATTTTTTCCTTTATCTAATTAAAGAGAGTTGAGTAAATGTTAATTGCAGGGCACAAGATGGCAATATTATTATTAGTAGTAGTCTAATTTAGAATAACAATGCATGGGTTGAAACTTAAGCACCTTCTCAAAACAGTTCTGAAGCATGCTTTATGTTAATGTTTTCAGACAGACAGCGGTTTCCACAGACGTGCACATTAACTCTCTGCCAGCAGGAGGCGCTGTTGTAGCGGGAGTTATAGCGGTTTCCCGCTTAACGGCTGTGATCAAAGTAATGCGCTCAAACGCTACTTTATCAGGCATTACAGGAAAAACTTTTCTGAAGATGCTCGGTAATTTTCAAAAATACATTCATGTAATAACACCCGCGCTGCATTTCAATTTTAGTTTATTTCAAACTCAGTTTATTCAACCAAGGTTCAAGGTTTCTTTATTTGTCACATGATAAATTATACAGGGTATAATCAAAAGTGAAATGTAGGTCAAATCAGGTCCGCTCAGTGGACAGTGCAAAGAATAAAAAAAAAATTATATAAAAGTAACACCACACAAGAGCATATATATATAGGTAAAAAAAGAAATAAAAAGTAAAATGTGCAATAGAATAAAGAAAAGTGCAAAACAGTAAGATGTGCAAAACAAATAGGATGTGCAAAAACAGTATATGGGACTTAATAAATATTAGTATAAACAGGAGGGATGAGAGGGATGTGCAGCGGGTTGTACTGGGTATGCACACATAGCGGCAATACGGATGATGAGAATATGAATGTTTTTTTTTTTTTTACAGATAATAATGAGTCTTGTGAAAGTTTATTGAACAGAGTTTGTGTTAAGGAGCCTGATGGCCTGAGGGAAGAAGCTCCTCCTCAGTCTCTCTGTCTTTGCCATCAAGCTCCTGAAGCGCTTCAAACGTATTACACAATAAGAGCACATGTAACATGGCAGACTGAAATCTTTACTCGGGCAGAAGTTCGAGTCTTCCCGACTCTTCGTGATCCCCATCAGAGCAGATAATGTGCGTCTCATTTCTCCCACAGACACTCACAGTAACCAGCAGCATGTTTGGGCCGTCTGTGTCCTCATTGACTTACTGTATGTGTCTTTATTGTGCTGAACTATGAGTATGCTCCGTTTGAACCCTTCTTGAGAGAGATTTAAAAGTGTTTCTAATCATTGGATCTCGCTCGCCTCGGCACTCAGAACACACTGAAACAATTATACTCATTTAATCAATTTAAACTCATTTAGTTGACTAACTTTCAGCCAAATGTGTTTATTTAAATGTAGCTCAAATAAATTGATCGCAAACACTTACCTTAAAAAATAAGCATTTTTTCAGTGCAGCTCGTTTGAATTAAAGCTTAAACATATTAGTTTAATCAACACTATCACTAAATAGGATTATGTATTTGTCCCATCTGTATCTTTTCTGTGACTTTATTACTTATGTGTTATGCAATTGCATTATTTGGGAAAATGTCCAATGTCCACTTAATTATCATTTTTAACGAGTATGTTTTGTGTGGTGCATCCTTGAGCCTGGGAAAGACGCTATATCAAATTAAACATTATTATTATTAATATGACTGTTCATAGATGAGATACACAACCAGTGTCGATATAAAGTCCAGTATAACCTTTACATTAGTGTCAAATATCACTTATGACTGAAGTCTATGGATTGTGTTTAGAAAAGCATACTCACAATATTTCAGTATATAGCGTGCATACTGAGCACTACTCGCCGTATTAATCATACAACTTGATGAGGTCATGACAACAATATTTATCATCGCACACCGTTTCATTTACAGTACAGTGTATGCAGCATATAATGTGAAGTTTAAATAAAACATTATTGGACTGTTTAACAAAAAAAAATACTATCTCAGTCTTTCTACTTCTATATTTCACATTGTTGCGGTTTCTTTTTAATTATTTGTGAAATATACTATTTTTGGAGTTAAAATCATTTCAAAGTAAATCATACACCATTTTTTTTATCAAGCAAATGTGTACAAGTATGTGATAATAAAATATAATGTCCTTATTTTGTACTTATTATTTTAATATCTAAAGTTAGCAGATAAAATCTGTTCCGTTCAATAACCCCGTTAACCTTAAAAGAACATCAGATGAATTAAGAAATCCCAATTTTTCAGTAAATTTAGTACTCCATTATGAATTTATATTGGTGGAAACATTACTAAATATGTATTAAATTGGTAAAATGATCAATTAAAATTAATTTAATTCAACAGAAGTCTAGAACAAATGTTAAAAACACGAACGAACCTTGGTCAAAAGTAATCACACCCAGTGTTTTTCATTTGTTAGTAATCCATTATGAATTTATATTGGTGGAAACATTACTAAATACATATTATATTGGTAAAATTATCAATTAAAATGCATTTCATTCAACAGAAGTCTAGAACAAATGTTAAAAACATGAAACAAACCTTGGTCAAAAGTAATCACACCCAGTGTTTTTCTGTAAAGCTGGTTCTCCATTCTGATTATATATAGGTATAATATATTGCTAAGTAAATGTATTTTATGTTGGTAAAGTTATCAGATAAAATGCATTCCATTCAACAACCCATAAAGTCTAAGAACGAATGTTAAGAGAACATTTAAAGAGCTTTTACTTATTGATCTGGGCCTGTATTCACAAAACATCTTCAGGCTAAGAGCAGCTCATAACTCGGCCATTTAGGAGAAAGTCTGAACAATGAATGTAACTAAATGTTCGGTTTAAGAGTATTTCACAAAGTGTTTAGCACTAAAACCAGCTCCTAAATCTGTGAAAGGTTCGGAGCAGCCTAAGACACAAACTATCCTGAAATATCTGTTTCCAGCAATCTGCCTCGGATCATAAACATCTGACGATAATGAGCTTTTAAAGAGATATCGCCTTTGTTTCGGAGGTTGTCGCTACTCTAAATAGTCCTTGTTTTCATTAACCAGCTGCAAGAGGTAACATGTTCTTACATCCAGCTTGCTTTTCTTTTACGCTTGCATGTCTTACTTATTATACTCTTAATTAAAAAGCTGTTTATTTGCATATTCACTAATTATGAGAAGCATACATGTAATTAGCTGAACATATACTTGTTTAATTTAGTGACACTTTTAAAAACTTTATTTGAATGTGGAAATTAAAATTTTATTTTAAACTTTTATTTAAATATGGTAACATATTGTCTGACGGAGACTATCAGCCAATCACAGTGTGCATAGTTAATGAGCATGCTGACGTCAGAGGTAAACCCCGCCCCCTTTACTCTCTATTCCTCAGCACAAGTGTGTCTCAGCAGCTTTGTGAATAGAGAGAAACTCTCACTGCTGTTTCTCTTAGAGGTGATGTCAGATGTGTTGTGAACACAGCCCTGATCTCTGAAGTCAACAGAGATAATGATTCCGCTCAACATCTCTACAAACTCGAAGCGCGAACGCGAAACGAACCGCAGGCGAACGAAATCACGACGCTCCCTAGCGCGAGCCATCTGTCCGTAGCCCCGCCCGCGTTTCGCTTATGAGCAGCAGACAGCAGGGCGCCTGGAAACAGGTTTGAACAGCTCACAGAAACTCCGGCACGACAAGCGCAACTCTTTATTCGCCTCTCACTTTTCTTCACGCGCTTCGCGATCCGCGTCCGGTGCGCCGCGGCACTTTCCCAAAAGTTTCCGTGCACCGATTTGACCGGATAAATCGACAAAGGGAGTTGGAGGGGAAGACTTGCGCTGGCTGGCGAGCTGGCTGTGAGGAGACAAACCGCAGAAGGAAAGTATGGCCGCGCACGGTGCGTCCGCGCTCTTCCTGCTCGCCTTTGGCATACTGGAAGCGAGCGCGCAGTACGGAGAGCGCGGCATGTCGGTTCCCGAGCACGGCTTCTGCCAGCCCATCACCATTCCTCTATGCACGGACATCGCGTACAACGAGACCATCATGCCCAACCTCCTCGGCCACACGAACCAGGAGGACGCGGGGCTGGAGGTGCACCAGTTCTACCCGCTCGTTAAAGTGCAATGCTCTCCGGACCTCAAGTTCTTCCTGTGCTCCATGTACGCGCCGGTTTGCACGGTGCTGGAGCAAGCGCTGCCGCCGTGCCGTTCCCTGTGCGAGCGTGCGCGCCAAGGCTGCGAGGCGCTTATGAATAAATTCGGTTTCCAGTGGCCAGAGACTCTCGCCTGCGAGTCGTTCCCGGTTCACGGCAAAGAGCTTTGCGTGGGGCAGAACACGTCTGAGCGGAGCACGCCGGTCAACCCGACTCCAGAGGTGACCCAAGCTACACCCGAGCATCCCGGGAAGGGGCGTTTTAGATGCCCAACTTCACTAAAAGTCCCACCGTACCTAAACTACCGCTTTATGGGCGAGGAAAACTGCGGCGCGCCGTGCGAACCCAACAAACTCCACGGGATGATGTACTTCGGCGAGGAGGAGCAGAAGTTTGCGCGCATTTGGATCGGGATTTGGTCGGTTTTGTGCTGCGCGTACTTTATTCACAGTCTTGACTTATTTAGTGGACATGAAGCGCTTTAGTTACCCGGAAAGACCCATTATATTCCTTTCCGGGTGTTATACGATGGTGTCTGTCGCTTACATCGCCGGATTTCTGCTGGAGGACAAAGTGGTTTGCAATGAGCAGTTCGAGAATGAGTTCAGGACGGTGGTGCAAGGCACCAAAAAGGAAGGTTGCACCATTCTGTTCATGATGTTGTACTTCTTCAGCATGGCCAGCTCGATCTGGTGGGTCATTCTAGCGCTCACCTGGTTCCTCGCAGCCGGGATGAAATGGGGTCACGAGGCTATTGAAGCGAATTCGCAATATTTCCATTTAGCAGCGTGGGCGGTGCCAGCCATCAAGACCATCACCATCCTCGCCGTGGGTCAAGTTGATGGAGATGTGCTCAGCGGCGTGTGCTCTGTGGGCATCAACAGCGTTGACGCGTTGCGCGGATTCGTCTTGGCGCCGCTCTTCGTCTATCTGTTCATCGGGACCTCGTTCCTCCTGGCAGGCTTCGTGTCTCTGTTCCGCATCAGGACCATTATGAAGCACGACGGCACCAAAACGGAGAAGCTGGAGAGGCTGATGGTGCGCATCGGCGTCTTCAGCGTCCTCTACACGGTTCCAGCCACTATCGTGATCGCGTGTTATTTCTACGAGCAGGCCTTTCGGGATCAGTGGGAACAGACGTGGAGCGCTCAAACGTGCAAGACGTACGCGGTGCCGTGTCCCGTGCACAACCCGCAGATGAGCCCGGATTTCACGGTGTTCATGATCAAGTACCTGATGACGCTGATCGTGGGCATCACGTCTGGGTTCTGGATCTGGTCTGGAAAGACGCTGAACTCGTGGAGGAAGTTCTACACGAGACTGGCGAACCACAAACAAGGAGAAACAACCGTGTGACTTTCTTATTATTCACGTTTCGAACTGTTTAAAGGACGCCCTTCGCCTTGTACATACACCTTGTGATTTTTTTGTAAGTATATATTTGTATTTAAATCTCACTTGGATGTTTTTTTATTAATCAAATGAACTTTTTTTGGATCGTTTTGGAGATTATTTCTGCCTTTTCTGTTGGATTATTCTGGGTTGGGATCTGTTTTTTATGCTTGTATGTAAAACTGTGTCTTTTTATGGACATCAGTGTTTCCACGGGCAATTATTCAAACTTTTTCCATGCAAATAATAATAATAATAACGTGTGTGAATAGTGCACCCAGCACTTAAGGCTGCATATGATGGGAAGCATTGAGCTTTAAATGAAAGCTTCGGGACTGAGATCAGATTAATTATAGGTCTGGAATGATTTATGGAGGCTGAGACTAGGAGCTAGAACAAGTACTCATGGTTGATATGAGCTTAACCTGAACCGGTTTGCTGGTCTCCAGTCCTGGGCTTGGACTGCAGCAATCTCAGGCTGTTTTAAGATGTAAAATCAAGTGCCTTTTTCAGTTCGGAGCAGCATTAGGCTCAGGCCTGCTTCTCAAAGAGATGTATACATGTTTTTCTTCAGTCTGTAATGAACTTTGGTGATGTTTCTGAAGGGGTTGTGTTCTCCTTTGGCTCTTTTGCACAAAAGTACCTCTAAACATACAGCTAGAAGAGTATAGACGGTTCTCCAATCTTTTAATGTCTGTGTTGGTATTGTAACCGATCCATGACGGGGAAATCTTCCTGACGCATGTGTTTAGAGGTGAACCGATACTTGACCCTTTTGAGATGATCAGCAGCGATAACCACATCTGCTTGACCTGTGAATCATGTCCAAAACCATCCAGCTCTTGATCAATAATGAAATTGGATTTTCAGATCATTTTTATTAATTTTTAATAATGCCGTCAAACGATTAATTGCTATTAATCACATCCAAAATAAGTTTTTGCTTACATGATATACGGATACACTGTGTATATTTATTATGCATCTATAAATACACACATATAGTATACATTTTGAAAATATTTACATGTGTGTGTATATTCATAAAATGTATATTATATATAAATATAGTTAAAATATATACAAAACATTTTTCTTAAATGCATGCATGAGTGTATATTTATTTATACATAATAAATATACACAATACACACATATTATGTAAACAAAAACCTTTATTTTGGATGTGATTAATCGTTTGACTCATTTGTAAGAATATCGGTCTGTGTTATCGGTATCAACAGAAGTTATTAAAAAACCCAAATCACTCAAATAGTTAAATGCCTGTGTCGGTATATAAACGAATCCATGAACGTGACGTGAACATTGAGATGTAGACGTTCTGCTGCATGTGTGTAGAGGTGAACCGATATTTGGCCCTTTTGAGATGATCAGCAGCGATAATCGTGTCGGCTTGTCCTGTGTATCATTTCCAAAATCAGGTCTGTTAATGAATATTACAATTCATTAATGACTATTACCCCCCCCCCCCCCACATCACTACATAGCACCACATAAGAGTAATTGACATCATCCTGCTCGTAATTCTTCAGGGTCTGTTGTGTCATCGTGTGCTGTTTTCAAAGATGCCCTTTACTGAACATCAGATTGTTATTTGTGTTTAAGCACCTGCTCTTAAACTCCTGTTCTTGTGAGATGTGTTTAATCACGCTAGCATTGAAGCCTATATCCACACCGGTGACATGTTATTTTTCTCTTTGTCATACTTCTGCTTGTGATTCTATTAAAAACCTTTATATTTATAGACAATAGTTTATATATTATTCACTTCTTTAAAGAATAAACTTCACATTTGTACAAAATGATCTTTTGTTATGGCAAGCGAGTTTGTTTTGATGGGTGATTGTTTTGAATTATTATTTTCTGAATACGGTCACTTGGCTTTTCTGTAAGGCCTGGTTATGTGTATGATTTGTGTCAGATTGAAACAGTGTTTTTAGTGACTGCGGTTTAGCTAATGCATTGGGTATCATGACCTAACAATGGTTTCTAATGCATTAAAGGAATAGTTCAAATGAAAATGTCCTCACCCTCCCATCATCCAAGATGTAGATGAGACATTTGGAGAAATGTGTTTCTGCATCAGTGTCTGAGCCATGGATGCTCTGCAGTGAATGGGTGCCGTCAGAATGAGAGTCTGATAAAGACATCACGGCAATCCAGTCCATCAGTTAACATGAAGACAAAAGATGAAATAATCCAGCATTAGACGTTTTTAACGGTTTTGTCTTGTAAATGGGTCTGATCTGCAGATTTCTCTCCTGATTCAGACCAGAACACTTTTCACTGAGGAAGAGTTATTATGGATTATAGACTTGTGTTTGAGTTACAACGTATTAATGCTGGATTTGTTTAATCTTCTGATGTTAACTGATGGACTGGAGTGCTGTGATTTTTATCAGACTCTCATTCTGACGGCACCCATTCACTTCCATTGCTGAGACACATTTCTACAAACCTGATGAAGAAACAAACTCACCCTGATCTCAGATGACTGAAAGTGAGCAACATTTTAATTTTTAGGTCAACTATTCCTTATACTGTTGTTTGTTGTTAGTTCATGATCATTCATAATGCATGGATGAATTAACATTAAGCAAACTTTGAAATGCATTCTTAAATATCAGCGTGCTGTGTCTAACATGCACATATTCAGTCCTATTGTCCAGTGTTACCGTGAGGTGTTTGGTTCTGTAATTCAGAGCAGGTATGGCTGCAGGTTATGTGTTAAACAGATCTTAAAGTGTTCAGCTCCTCTCATGTCTGTTGAGTTGAACAGGTCCGGTCCTGCTCTCTGGATGTTGAGAGACTCTCAGCAGTACATACTGTCACGTCTGACATCATTTTAACAACAGTTCATTGAGCAGACTGTGATACTGTGATATCAGAACCGTGTGCTGGTGTCAACCAAGCGGCAAGCTCCCGCGCTCTCTCGTGAAGCCAACACGGACGTGACTAAAACTGTAGTTCATCGACTGGCTGCAGAAGGAGTCAATCCCATAGACTCTCCATGTTAAAATACCCAACTGTACAGCAGAGAAAAACATGTTTACAGCCTGGTGCAAAAAGTGGTTTTGATCTATATCGCTAATCTTCTTGCCCTTCATGATAACTGTGAGGGGGTGAAATTTTTAATAACTCATCCGTTTAAATTATATTAAACCTTAAACTTCTGCATAATTAAGGGCGTGGCCACTTGAGTGACAGGTGGATTGCCGCTAGGTTTCAGCAACCAGCTCCGCCCACCTCCCGCCTTTTTACCCGATTTCGTTTATCCGGGAGTGACGCGCAGCCAAGATGGCGACGATCATCTCCGCCCACTTTGAGCTTCAAAAATCCTCTTCAGAAACCGACGGGTGACGTCACGGACACTACGTCCATGTTTTATACGGTTTATGGTATCATGCATTATTGACTGAAAATCTTCCCCTCCACCGAAGCTTTGAAATCTCATTCGCTGATTCAAAAATCACATCACACTGAACTTGATTTTCACGTGTTCTATTAACATATGCAGCACCACGAATGAGATTTGAGGGGAAGATAACATCATAAATATAGTGCACAAGTCACGCTTTTATGTTTTATTGAGCGTTGTGTTCACTATAAAATGTTTTATGCTGAAGGGCTCCTATTGTGTTGAAAGTCAAAAGAGTGATACGCCAGTAAAAAATCACTTTGGTAAGAAGTTTAACATCTTTACATAATTCAGTGTTCCTGGTCAAAATTGTGTGCAAATCTCATTATGCTATATTATCACCATATTTTGGATTCAATCTTCAGCTAGCACAGGTTTTGCATTCGTTTTGAACCTGATTGATCGTAGACTTCGTTGATCTGAGCTCATGCAACTCAGTTTTGAGCCAAAATTATCCATAAATAATGCTTTTATCACTCAAAACTGAGATGCATGAGCTCAGATCAGAGAAGCCTAGAACTAGTCAGGCTCAACGTAATGCTAAACGTGTGCTAACTTAAAAAAAACGAATTGACAAAAATATTGTTTTGGTTGGCCGGTCATTTTTTAGTGTAATAAGTTGGGTAAATATGCTAAAAAAAATGCTCAGATTTTTGGGAGGGAGTTGTCATACCGTGTGTGAGTAAAGTCGCTGAGTTTTACTCCAATGTGATAACACTTTTAGGAAAAAGACATCCTCCCCGGGTCAAAATGAGCATCTATATGACTCTTATTACTCTAATTCATTCCATGTTCAATGCATTTTGAAACTCTGATTTCCAGGGATACATCTGCCCTAGTCTGAGGGTGAGTACATTTTAAGCTAATATTCATTTCTGGGTGAACTATTCCTTTAATCTGCATGTATAAATGCCATATTGTTCATTGTTAGTTCAGGATGCACAAATTAATTAACACCTGAAAACCTGGAAAATTTCGATACATTTTAAAATAGTGATTTCCAGGTCCAAAAAAATGATGGAAATGAGTAAAATCTTGAAAAAGTGATGGAAAGTTATGGCTCTAAAATATTTCCTTTTGTTACTTGATATTGCTGAAGTATGGAAAACTTCCCACTGTAAACATCAGCTATTCATATAGTTGAGATCTATCACAGTCTTGAGAATGCCTCGGTTTTAAGTAATGCATTTGATATATTTAATGTGGTTATGTCATTTCTATGGTTTCTAGAGGAAACTTTGACTCTACAGTCGTAACAATAAGGGTTTGAAATGGGTTTCTTGGGCATGACTGTATAAACGTCCTTTATGAGTTATTGTTATTAGTGCGTGTGGATCTGATGTGTGTGTGTGTGTCACATGACTTCAGACCGGACCCGGATCAGCTCAGTCAGTGTTAGAGCCACCGCTCGTTGAAATGAATCCTCGTAATACTCCTGCACATGATTCATATCTGTGCTCCAGTGCAGCTCAACACTGTGTCACGTGCGTTCACTATATCTAGTATGCATACTGTGTGTAGAACACTGTGTCACGTGCGTTCACTATATCTAGTATGCATACTGTGTGTAGAACACTGTGTCACGTGCGTTCACTATATCTAGTATGCATACTGTGTGTAGAACACTGTGTCACGTGCGTTCACTATATCTAGTATGCATACTGTGTGTAGAACACTGTGTCACGTGCGTTCACTATATCTAGTATGCATACTGTGTGTAGAACACTGTCACGTGCGTTCACTATATCTAGTATGCATACTGTGTGTAGAACACTGTGTCACGTGCGTTCACTATATCTAGTATGCATACTGTGTGTAGAACACTGTCACGTGCGTTCACTATATCTAGTATGCATACTGTGTGTAGTATGTCAATCGTCTGTCTGCATGAAATACACAGTTACTGTATCGAACAATGCAATGCACTTCATTTGACCTTGAGTCCTTTGCAGCTTTATTTAATATTATTCAGATACTATTTTAATTTCTTTTCATATTTAGAATTTGTTTTTTCTGTTTTAAAGCTTTAGTCATTTTGTAGCGTTTTTGTCATTTTTATTTGTTTTTTGTTTTTTTAAATATAGATTTTGTTATTCTTTAATATGTTATATTATATATTTGTATTATCGTTTTAGTATATCAAGTTAAATAAATACAATTACATTTATTGTAGTTTTCTTTATTTTATGTTAGTTTATTTTATTCTACGTAAAATCTTTATGGTTAAAAACTGATTTGCATACACTCAAAAATACAGTATTTACGCCCCCCAAAAAATTGAAAATATTTGGATTTATGTATTTAAATTGTATAGAAAATGCATAAAACACATTTTTTAAATAAACTGATACAATTATTGTGATGCATGTTTCAAATGAAACAGGTCAGATTAAAAAAAATAATAATTTAGAATCATATATAATAATAAAAAAAACATTTTCAAAATATATTTATTCAAATTGTTTTATATCAGCATAAATCTGTTAATTGCAAAAAGTATGAGCATGGTTAAAATATGGTTAGCGATATCCAGTTAGCTAAAACATATGAGAATAAAACAAACTGGGTTTATTTATGATAAATATGATATTTTTGTCTCAAGGTCTGCATTTAAAGTCACACCAGAGCTTTCTGCAGACCAGTCAAGTTCTGAATCATCATTTCTCTTTGATTCTTGTCTTATACACAGAGACACTGTCATGTTACAATAGAAAAGAGTTCTGCTATAACATTAGATTCCCTAGAATATCATTATATGCTTCAACATTAATATTTGCACTCATGGAGATTACTAAAGTACTCAAACCTCTCATTAGAGGGGGGTCCAATACTTTTGTCTGTATAGCGTGTTGTCCCGTTCAGCCGTACACGCAGGCGATCTGCTCCGGTGTACACAGCAGGACTGATGTGTGTGTTATAAATGAATTTTCCAGCCTGGAAAGCCCTTTCCGGAAAACTCAGCATCTCATGGAAAATAAAACCACACAGATATTAAATTACAGCCTGTTAACTCCAGGCATTTCTGCTCTGACGTGAAGTCTCAGATCAAACTAGAAAGAATAATCAGATTCAGATTGGAAATATTGTGTGTAAATCTGAAGACATTAGGTGTAATTATCTGATTAGTGCATGAAATACTCGCTTCATCTGTGGTCAATCTGACCTTTAATTACTGAAAGATTGCTCTTGTTCTGTAATCATCTCATAACCGAAGATTGGAAAAATGCTTTTTTGGTAAATGGAGAGGTTGAAGCCAAATGTATTATAGTTAATCAAACTAAAACCATAACTTGTTGACTATATCAAATAAATATACTAACTGAACTAAATAAATAAATTATTTCAGCTATTTGCTAAAGATCTCTTTTTTTGATTTAGTTGAACTTGATTAAGTAAAAAAATTAATTGAAAATGGTGTACAAAAATGTTCAGTCATAAATTGCTTGCAAATGTCACAATTATTTATATAAGAAATGGCAAATAAATTGTAAATTGAACATGAAACTTTCAACATTTGAACATAAAAGATTCAAATAGTATTTTCTTGTACTCCACTGATATTGTTTTATTTACAACTTAGAAAAAACATTTTTACTGTGTGTAGATTATAATAACAAATATTAAAAATGATGAAAAATAAAAATGACAAAAAACAGTTACTAAAACTTCAAATAAAATAAACATGAAAACAGAAAAAATACAAATGAATTCAAAATATTAATAAAATATAACAGTATCTCAATGATATTAA
Source organism: Oxygymnocypris stewartii (assembly GCA_003573665.1). NCBI lineage: Eukaryota > Metazoa > Chordata > Actinopteri > Cypriniformes > Cyprinidae > Oxygymnocypris > Oxygymnocypris stewartii. The sequence goes on along the minus strand of QVTF01022357.1, from coordinate 35,446 downwards.
AATACAATGAACAGAAGTTGGTGTAGAAATAATTTTCACTAATAATTACAAATAAAGGACAACACATTGAAATAAACATGACATTTTAAGTAGAAAAAACTATAAACAAGAAATAGTATCTGAATATTGTAAAATGCAATAATCTTCTTTATATATACATCTTAAATTATATAATTTGTGTACAAACATATTTTGAAAAAAGTTTAAAATGACAAAAAAGCAAAAACAAATTACTAAAATTTACAATGAAATTATTATTATTTTTTTTATATAATATTTAAATATCTAAATATTGAACATGTGCTGTCGAAGAGACTGTTTGAAGTTATAAATAAAATAGATAACTTTCTTTTAAATAATATTTACAAAATGTCATGTTTAATTCAGTGTTACTTGCCTTGTCTGTGTATTTTTGTGCCATTTTCTTTTCATTGCATAAATATAAA
>QVTF01022357.1:27500-30000 GCA_003573665.1 Oxygymnocypris stewartii | reverse complement strand
TGAATCAAAATTGCTGTTATGTGTACTTGAATTATATTAACCTGACTTTAAAATCATATCAGTTGAATCTCATTAAATTAAAAAAAAGACATTTAAATTGGTTGAATTGTTTGATTAACACATTGGTTTCCGTGAATTATTGATTTTATGCACATTTTCTCTTCCCCTCGATGTGAAAGTGCTTTGTTCCTCAGTTTTATTGCCTTGTTTTCCTGTAAAAACATCTATATCAAGATACAATTATTAGAGAAGCTACATGTAATTGCTAAGAAGTCTTGTTTCTAAGAACTTGATCGAGATGAAGAGAGTTTATGATTAAATAAGAAGAAATATCTGCTAATGAGCTCAGAGAAATCACTTGAAGAGAAATCTGTGTATGTTTCTGATGTATGTTCTAATCATAAACTCAGAAAACACTTCTGTAATAACAGTAATAACGCTTCTGTATTGTCATTGATGTCTCCGTTGTGTTCTTTAGATGTTTCAAAACACATCTTTTAGAATCTTTGTTTGAAATGTATCGAGCACTTATTCCCTCGGATGGAGTTTGTTTTTGCTCCTGTTGTCATGAACACAAGCACAGCTGAACTAGTTGTAGAAGGACTCGACCAGCAGTGTCGGGGGGGTAACGCATACAAGTAACGCGAGTTACATAATAATATTACTTTTTTCAACTAACTAGTAAAGTAACGCATTACTTTTGATTTACTAGAAAATTCTGAGTTACTTTTCTCCATTTATTGATGAGTGCGCCGTGTGAACATGATCTTACTGTAGATATAATCTAGACTAATATGAATGTGTATTAATTCATCCCACTCGCAAAAAACAGATTCAGTATTCATCAAAAATTCATCTCCTGTGTTCTTCTGTACAGACGTGATTTACTCTTCTTCAGTCTGAGGTTTATTCATTACACTTTTTGGTGTGAACGGCTTTTATATTTGCTATAAATATAACTTCTTGTATTAAAAACAAACAATCAAGCCCTGTTCATATTTAAATAGTAACGCGAAAGTAACACAAAAGTAACATTTTTAACACAAAAAGTAACGTTTTTTAGGGAGTAACACAATATTGTAACGCATTACTTTCCATAAAAAGTAACTAAGTAATGTAATTAGTTACTTTTTTAGACAGTAACGCAATATTGTAACGCATTACTTTCCATAAAAAGTAACTAAGTAACGTAATTAGTTACTTTTTTAGAGAGTAACGCAATATTGTAACGCATTACTTTCCATAAAAAGTAACTAAGTAACGTAATTAGTTACTTTTTTAGAGAGTAACGCAATATTGTAACGCATTACTTTCCATAAAAAGTAACTAAGTAACGTAATTAGTTACTTTTTTAGAGAGTAACGCAATATTGTAACGCATTACTTTCCATAAAAAGTAACTAAGTAACGTAATTAGTTACTTTTTTAGAGAGTAACGCAATATTGTAACGCATTACTTTCCATAAAAAGTAACTAAGTAACGTAATTAGTTACTTTTTAGAGAGTAACGCAATATTGTAACGCATTACTTTCCATAAAAAGTAACTAAGTAACGTAATTAGTTACTTTTTTAGAGAGTAACGCAATATTGTAACGCATTACTTTCCATAAAAAGTAACTAAGTAACGTAATTAGTTACTTTTTTAGAGAGTAACGCAATATTGTAACGCATTACTTTCCATAAAAAGTAACTAAGTAACGTAATTAGTTACTTTTTTAGAGAGTAACGCAATATTGTAACGCATTACTTTCCATAAAAAGTAACTAAGTAATGTAATTAGTTACTTTTTTAGGGAGTAACACAATATTGTAACGCATTACTTTCCATAAAAAGTAACTAAGTAACGTAATTAGTTACTTTTTTAGGGAGTAACGCAATATTGTAAGGCATTACTTTCCATAAAAAGTAACTAAGTAATGTAATTAGTTACTTTTTTGAGAGTAACGCAATATTGTAACGCATTACTTTCCATAAAAAGTAACTAAGTAATGTAATTAGTTACTTTTTAGAGAGTAACGCAATATTGTAACGCATTACTTTCCATAAAAAGTAACTAAGTAACGTAATTAGTTACTTTTTTAGAGAGTAACGCAATATTGTAACGCATTACTTTCCATAAAAAGTAACTAAGTAACGTAATTAGTTACTTTTTTAAGAGAGTAACGCAATATTGTAACGCATTACTTTTAAAAGTATCTTTCCCCGACACTGTCGACCAGCTAGTCCTGGTGAAGAAACGCCGCCGGAAGGGACTGTGGCTCGTAAAGGCATCCAGTCGTTACATTAATGAACAGTTCAAAGTGAAGCCTGAAGTGCATTCTGGGGGTTCACAGCGGAGTCTGATACATAATGAAACGAATCTCAGGGTCTCCAGATCAATAGAGTTGTGCTCTCAGCGACCGCAGACTCCTTCAATACGCTCAGACTGGGTCTTATTTTCTGTTTTAGCAATGAAACACACATAAACTGTGCTGACGTTACTCAAGATGCATGCTTTTAC
>QVTF01022357.1:0-22500 GCA_003573665.1 Oxygymnocypris stewartii | reverse complement strand
TTTGGTGAATAGTATTCATTTAGGGTCATGAATGGGCATGTAAAGTGTCAATACATGTGTGTGTTTTGGAAAGCCTGTACAAAGATTGATGAAACTTTAATGTTGCAGTCAATTTGACCGACACTCAATTTTCAAACTGCTCAAAATGCAGCTAAAACTTTTTTTTTTCTTGAAGTCTGGAGAATATTCTTCATTTAGGGTCATAAATGTGCATGCAAATTTTCAACAGAAATATGTGTTTTGGAAAGGCTGTACAAAATTTATTACAACTTTTGTGTTGGGGTCAAATTACCCCGCAGTTGATTTTCTAATTGCTGGAAATAATGGTTAAACTATTTATTTTTCATTGAAATTTGGTGAATACTTTTCATTTAGGTTCATGAATGTGCATGCAAAGTTTCAACACATAGCTGTGTTTTAGAAAGGCTGTACTGTTTTTCATCTGTGTTTTCATCAAAATGCCCCACACTTGATTCTCATACTGCTCAAAACACTGGTTAAGCTATTGATTTTCTCTTCTGTCAATTTGACCAACATTCAACATTCAAACTGCTGAAAATACTAGTTAAACTATTTATTTCTTTTGAAATTTGGTGAACATTTTTCATTTAGGGTTGTGAATGTGCATGCAAAGTTTAGACACATAGATGTGTTTTAGAAAAGCTGTAAAAAATTTATTACAACTTTTGTGTTGGGGTCAAATTGGCCCGCAATTGATTTTCAAACTGCTCAAAATGCTGGTTAAACTATTGATTTCATCTTGAAATATGGTGAATATGTTTCATTCAGGGTTGTGAATGTGCATGCAAAGTTTCATCACACAGATGTGTTTTGGAAAGGCTGTGCAAATTTTGTTTTAACTTTTGTGTTGTGGTCAATTTGAGCCCCTTTGGTTTCCACGCAATCAGCCAAAAATCAACACTTTGAAAAACACTGACGAGTCAGATAAAAAATAATAAAGAGAAAACCTTTATTATAGCTTGTCAAACATTAAAATATGAAATACATGAAAACGTATGAAATATTAGAGTCAAGGTTTTCTGTGAAATTGAGACTCGTCTTCTGAATTATTCAAGGAAAATTAATTCGCTTTCTTTGAGTTGAGTTTCAAAGTCCAAAAATAATCTCTCAAATGTTGTTTTTTGGTTAGTTTTTTGGATCACAATTACTAGACTGTTGCAAACACTGAAAGGAAGAGTGAGAAACCCATTTACCCCTCAAAAGGGGTTGAGAAAGAGATAACAAATGGCAGAAGAGCAACACTTTAATTATATCTAAGTTGATTTTTCATGACTTCGTCAAGCTGCAGGTTCACATCATGGGTTAGATGCATAAATGCACGAACTGGTAAATGTACATCAGAAATGCGAGCCACTTTGGATAAAGGTATCTGCTAAATGGCAATATGAAATACTAGTATGTTGTTCTGAAGCAGTTTTCTTTGCAATGCATTGAAATGCAGCTTGTAGGGAAAACATGGCACGTTGCTGTGTCCTCCTCAGATCTGCTGTCTCTCTGGCCGCACAGACTTCTGGGAATGCACAGGTCTTTCATCAGCCCTGTAATGACAAGCAGCCTGTCGCCTGGCTAAAGATGGAGTGTTTTCCATGAGGGTAGAAAGAGCGAGCTTCCGGACGTGTTTTCATTGTGTGCCTGTAATGGAGCAAGGCTCGTGTTCTGGCCCGCATGCTGTATCTGTGTTTCTCTGACAGAAGAAGGCGGAGACGTGGCCCGTGGGAGGATGTTGTCTCGAGTTCACTGGCTCCTCGCTGATGATAAGCGTCTTCCGCCAACCTTAATAAGCCGGAGAAATGTGTACGCTCATTATTATGAATATCCTGGGGTACATTTCTGTCCATGCTGTCTTCTGATTTCAGCGTAATTATCACCCGGTCGGGATGGATCTGAGAGCAGAGAGCAGGTCATTATCAGAAGAAGGAGGTTTTCTTTCTCTGTGGCTAATCAACGAAATAGTAGGTCTACAGAATGCCGCTCAAGTGTGACTTCCGTGTGGAAAAAAAAAACACCCTTTTGAATATTATATGGAGAAAATATTTTCCTCTGCTTCATTTCAATCCAACACTCACTGTCAAGAAGATTCATTTCATTTATGAATTTAACAATTCTACATGTTTAATGCAAGAAATATAATCTTTTGTCTGATAAATGCATTCATGTGAATGTAATAAATAAATGATTTAATAGTTTTTCAGTCAATTATTACAAGGAATAATCATATTTAATCATTTCAATACGGCAGAAGGAGCAATATTTGCCATCATATAATTTTAATAATCAATCAATCTGAATCAAGAAACGTAAAGTGCTATTAGAGTTGGGAAGGATATAACAGATTGGTTTCAGCAAAGCGGTTGGGGTCCGACAAGGCTGCGTTTGTCTCCAGATCTATTCAACATGTACCTGGAACACATACCTGGTGGTCTTGAGAGCCACGGAGCATGTGTAAATGGCAGAAACTATTAACAACTTATGTCTTGCTGATGATATTGGTCTCTTGACACAAGCACTTAGACATGCTGCAGGTCCTTTTGGACAGAGTCGACAAGGTCAGCTCAAAGTAATGGGAAAGAGAGAAGTGACTCCAAAAACGGAGTGGATGTTGCGAAGCTACAACATCTGAACAAACAGTGAACGATAGAATAAAGGAAGGACTGTTGCTTAGGAACATGTGGGAAAGATTCAAGTATCTTGGAACAACTCTGACGGCAAACTGTGAACTGCCACGGCCTTGAAAGTGATGAGCCATTTGACAACAATCTGGAAAAACCAAAAAAAAATCAAGAACGAGCCCCAAAATGAGATTGTAGAGATCGCTCATACTACAGATTTCCTCGTATGGTTGCGAAGCATGGACACTTGCTGAAGAGAAACAACTACTTGTATTGAGATGGCAGCACTTACGGACAATACCTGGAGTTCGCATCATAGACAAGATGAGAAACGATGGCATCAGAAAGGCCTCTTAATCAGACAGAAGCGTTCATGAAAAATGTACATGACAGACAACACCAGTGGTTGGTCATGGATAAAAACAGGACGGCAAATATCACAGTGCATGGAAGATATAGAGGGTACCACAAAAAGAGGACATCTGAGAATAATCAGTGCTGGCGAGATATGATGTTGGACCAACACGCTCTAATAAGACTTGTGCAAGATAGAGACGGGTGGAATTTAGCGTTGACTCGTGCGAGAGCCCATGTTGAAGAGCAAAAACCTGCATGGAGATATAGCGAAGAAGAAGAATTTTAATAATACATGGAAACTGCCACAGGGAAACATAATTTGAAATTTTTGAGCGATGACATTACACAAATCATTGAATAGAGCAAACAAAATTGGTTTAAGAACATATTTCCCATTAAGTTATGAAAATGTTATGTCTTCTGAACATTCAAAATGTTCAGTTTATTAACTTTTTATGTTCCCTTAATGATTTATGCCAACATTAAGGGAACATTTAATTTAATAATTTTGCAAAAATTATGGAAACGTTATTTTTAGATGTTCTCTGAATGTTCTGAAACAAACATTTTAAAAACAAAGTTTTTCTACTGAGGACGAATCATTTGATGAAGTCCGAGCATTATCATGAATCAACTAGTCGGTCTTTAGGAAACTTATTGGACTATTAAAGTGTATAAAATCATCATAATATTTGCAATGTTATTTGATTTTATCTCCAGCAAAGTCATTGTGAAGATATTGTACATGTATCATCCAGGGCCTTGGTCACGTGATGAAGGACAAGCGCCGCGGCTTGAATATTGCATTTTATGTATTAAAATAATGATTTACTGTTGTTTTTTGTCAATGTATCAGCATCATAGAGGACACTTGAGATGAAGTGTCGTGTTTCAAACGTTTGAACGGAGCGTGTAAACAGACTTCACACTCGTCTGGACATCTCTCGACTAGCTTTCATTAAGGTAACTTTAAGTCTTCTCATTGGTTTGTAAAACACAAAAAGCAGGGTTCACACAGGACAATGCTTTTCAATATTTAAACATAATTTTCCTGTGAATATTAACTCGTGAATATAAGTCTGCAGTGAATGTGATGCTAAACAACAAATGCCCGTGTACAACGAAATAAATATCAAGAAAATGTCTATTGAGTCGTCCTGCATAAACAATCATAAACACGACCACAAGTGTAGTCCGATTCACGAACAAATGACTCTCATGAGCCGGTTCTTAATAGTGAATCAAACACTGAGAGCGCTGCCAGTGTGATCTGAAGTGTGAACGAATGACTCTTATGAGTCGGTTCTTTTTTTAGTGAACCAAAACTGATTTACCAACAAATTTGATTATTTGTTAGTGAATCAAACACAAACAGCACGAGCGACTGATGCAGTTCTAAATCCCAAACAAACAGCTCAAATGAGCCGGTTCTTTTGAATGAATCAGACCGAAACAGCGCGACCAGTGTATCCGATTCATAAACAAATGACTCATGTGATTCGATTCTTTTGATGAATCAGACCCAAACAAGCGCGACCAGTGTAATCCGATTCATAAACAAATGACTCAATGTGAGCCGGTTCTTTGAATGAATCAGACCGCAACAGCACGACCAGTGTAGTCCGATTCAAAAACAAATGACTCATGTGATTCGATTCTTTTGAATGAATCAGACCGAAACAGCGCGACCAGTGTAGTGTGATTCATAAACAAATGACTCATGTGATTCGATTCTTTTAAATGAATCAGACCGAAACAGCGCGACCAGTGTAGTCCGATTCATAAACAAATGACTCATGTGATTCGATTCTTTTGAATGAATCAGACAGAAACAGCGCGACCAGTGTAGTCCGATTCATAAACAAATGACTCATGTGATTCGATTCTTTTGAATGAATCAGACCGAAACAGCGCGACCAGTGTAGTCCGATTAATAAACAAATGACTCATGTGATTCGATTCTTTTGAATGAATCAGACCGAAACAGCGTGACCAGTGTAATCCGATTAATAAACAAATGACTCATGTGATTCGATTCTTTTGAATGAATCAGACCCAAACTGCGCGACCAGTGTAGTCCGATTCATAAACAAATGACTCATGTGATTCGATTCTTTTGAATGAATCAGACCCAAACAGCGCGACCAGTGTAATCCGATTCATAAACAAATGACTCATGTGAGCCGGTTCTTTTGAATGAATCAGACCGAAACAGCGCGACCAGTGTAGTCCGATTCAAAAACAAATGACTCATGTGAGCCGGTTCTTTTGAATGAATCAGACCGAAACAGCGCGACCAGTGTAGTCCGATTCTAAAACAAATGACTCATGTGAGCCGTTCTTTTGAATGAATCAGACCGAAACAGCGACCAGTGTAGTGTGATTCATAAACAATGACTCATGTGATTCGATTCTTTTGAATGAATCAGACCGAAACAGCGCGACCAGTGTAGTCCGATTCATAAACAAATGACTCATGTGATTCGATTCTTTTGAATGAATCAGACCGAAACCACGACCAGTGTAGTGTGATTCATAAACAAATGACTCATGTGATTCGATTCTTTTGAAAGAATCAGACCGAACCGCGCGACCAGTGTAGTCCGATTCATAAACAATGACTCATGTGAGCCGGTTCTTTTGAATGAATCAGACCGAAACAGCGCGACCAGTGTAATCCGATTCATAAACAAATGACTCATGTGATTCGGTTCTTTTGAATGAATCAGACCGAAACAGCGCGACCAGTGTAGTTCGATTCATAAACAAATGACTCATGTGATTCGATTCTTTTGAATGAATCAGACCGCAACGCACGACCAGTGTAGTGATTCATAAACAAATGACTCATGTGATTCGATTCTTTTGAATGAATCAGACCGAAACAGCGCGACCAGTGTAGTCCGATTCATAAACAAATGACTCATGTGATTCGATTCTTTTGAAGAATCAGACCAACCGCGCGACCAGTGTATCGATTCATAAACAAATGACTCATGTGATTCGATTCTTTTGAAGAATCAGACCGAAACAGCGCGACCAGTGTAATTCGATTCATAAACAAATGACTCATGTGATTCGATTCTTTTGAATGAATCAGACCGAAACCGCGCGACCAGTGTAGTGATTCATAAAAAATTGACTCATGTGATTCGATTCTTTTGAATGAATCAGACCGAACGCGCGACCAGTGTAGTCCGATTCATAAACAAATGACTCATGAGCCGGTCTTTTGAATGAATCAGACCGAAACAGCGTGACCAGTGTAATCCGATTCATAAACAATGACTCATGTGATTCGATTCTTTTGAATGAATCAGACCAAACAGCGCGACCAGTGTAATCCGATTCATAAACAAATGACTTCATGATTCGTTCTTTTGAATGAATCAGACCGAAACAGCGCGACCAGTGTAATCCGATTCATAAACAAATCATGTGATTCGATTCTTTTAATGAATCAGACCGAAACAGCGCGACCAGTGTATCCGATTCATAAACAATGACTCATGTGAGCCGGTTCTTTTGAATGAATCAGACCGAAACCGCGCGACCAGTGTAATCCGATTCATAAACAAATGACTCATGTGATTCGATTCTTTTGAATGAATCAGACCGAAACAGCGCGACCAGTGTAGTTCGATTCATAAACAAATGACTCATGTGAGCCGGTTCTTTTGAATGAATCAGACCGAAACAGCGCGACCAGTGTAGTTCGATTCATAAACAAATGACTCATGTGATTCGATTCTTTTGAATGAATCAGACCGCAACAGCACGACCAGTGTAGTGATTCATAAACAAATGACTCATGTGATTCGATTCTTTTGAATGAATCAGACCGAAACAGCGCGACCAGTGTAGTCCGATTCATAAACAAATGACTCATGTGATTCGATTCTTTTGAAAGAATCAGACCGAAACCGCGCGACCAGTGTAGTCGATTCATAAACAAATGACTCATGTGATTCGATTCTTTTGAAGAATCAGACCGAAACAGCGCGACCAGTGTAGTTCGATTCATAAACAAATGACTCATGTGATTCGATTCTTTTGAATGAATCAGACCGAAACCGCGCGACCAGTGTAGTTTGATTCATAAACAATTGACTCATGTGATTCGATTCTTTTGAATGAATCAGACCGAACGCGCGACCAGTGTAGTCCGATTCATAAACAAATGACTCATGTGATTCGATTCTTTTGAATGAATCAGACCGAAACAGCGCGACCAGTGTAGTTCGATTCATAAACAAATGACTCATGTGATTCGATTCTTTTGAATGAATCAGACCGCAACGCGCGACCAGTGTAGTTGATTCATAAACAAATGACTCATGTGATTCGATTATTTTGAATGAATCAGACCGAAACGCGCGACCAGTGTAGTCCGATTCATAAACAAATGACTCATGTGATTCGATTCTTTTGAAAGAATCAGACCGAAACGCGCGACCAGTGTAGTTCGATTCATAAACAAATGACTCATGTGATTCGATTCTTTTGAAAGAATCAGACCGAAAAGCGCGACCAGTGTAATTCGATTCATAAACAAATGACTCATGATTCGTTCTTTTGAATGAATCAGACCGAAACGCGCGACCAGTGTATTGATTCATAAACAATTGACTCATGTGATTCGATTCTTTTGAATGAATCAGACCGAACGCGCGACCAGTGTAGTCCGATTCATAAACAAATGACTCATGTGCCGTTCTTTTGAATGAATCAGACCGAAACAGCGTGACCAGTGTAATCCGATTCATAAACAATTGACTCATGTGATTCGATTCTTTTGAATGAATCAGACCAAACGCGCGACCAGTGTAATCTGATTCATAAACAATGATGACTCATGAGCCGTTCTTTTGAATGAATCAGACCGAAACAGCGTGACCAGTGTAATCCGATTCATAAACAAATGACTCATGTGATTCGATTCTTTTAATGAATCAGACCGAAACAGCAACCAGTGTAGTCCGATTCATAAACAAATGACTCATGTGATTAGATTCTTTTGAAAGAATCAGACCGAAACAGCGCGACCAGTGTAGTCCGATTCATAAACAAATGACTCATGTGATTCGTTCTTTTGAATGAATCAGACCCAAACAGCGCGACCAGTGTAGTTCGATTCATAAACAAATGACTCATGTGAGCCGGTTCTTTTGACGAATAGTTCGGGGAATATTTGAACTAGTCGAATTCTTCACTGAATCATATTAATTCAACATCTAGTTTATTAAAATTCTACAGTTTATAGACACATTTGTGTATTTTTTTAATATAAATATAGCATATTTCTATCTACATATTGTTTTGGGAAAGATTGCAACAGCCATTCGTAAAGTCTTACTTAAATTATGACATTTCTTTGTTGGTAAATAACTATCATTTATTCTTAATGCAAGGCTTATCTATAGTAGGATGTACTAGTGTGAAATATATGTTTTTTTTTGGGGGGGGGGTTATATTTAGTCGTTGCTAAAGCAGTTTTTTTCTGATGAATGTTCATCAAACTTTAAGTGTTTTTGGACAAGCACCGAAAAATAGCCAAGTCTTTGCACTTGTGATGAAACCCAATCACTTGGAGTGCTTGGAAACTGCAGCCGTAACAAGCCTGGACTTCAATAGGTGTCTATTTAATAATGCGCCGTGCTGAAAGATGGGATCCAGTTAGAGTTGAAGCAGTATATTCTAGGCAAGAGCGTACAAGCTAAAATAATGAGACCATAACAAAACACTCCGTCTCCTCTGGCTGGAGAGAAAAGCCCTCGGGCGTCTCTCCAAACACTGGAGATGGTTTTCACGAGGCCTGTTCCGGGACAAGGTCATCTCTTTAGGCGTTAGTTGAAGATCCGCTCAGAATACTTTAACGGCAGAATGTCCTTCTTGTGTTCACCTTTCCCAAGTCTTCAAACGCAGCGGCGCGGAAGCCAGTCGTAACTCCTTCAGCGAGCGGCAGCTGCAAAGGCGTTGGGGCTTCTGCCAGACTCGTCTCTGAGGACACACGGCATTATAACAACGCTCTCCAGTTTCACATGGCACAGATTCTCCAGGGAGACGCGCCGCCCCCGTGGGAGTCACCTGATACAAATCCCTCTCTAAAGTGCCGGTTTATGTTCCAGAGAAAAGAGGCATCCGGGCCCTGCTTTACTCAGACGCCTGCGCTTCAGAAGCGGAGTTGGGAATGAACTCTTCAGAAGGATGGGTTTATTATTGTGACACTCCCTCCAGGCAAAAAAGGGTTTGTTTTTATTTTCACGGCTCAGTCAAAGAAAGCATGCTATTGTCTGTGTAAGAAAAGGTTTTTTTCTCTACATAGACGATATTGAGAAATCCCTTCGGAATCTGGAGTTTGTATTAAAAAGGCAATGCAATATTTTACAATACAATAAAGTTTTGTAGTGAGTGGCTGAACTGAATCCAGGATAGTTCAGCGCATTAAAAGCAGCTACTTCTACATGCAAATACTACAATCTCGGCTAGAGGACTGAGCTCTGTTTCATGCTGCATGCTTAAGCAGCACTCACGCAATGCAGATTATTGTGTTGCTCATTTTTACAGGTTGTAGCAAAAGCAGCACTGCGAGTGTTTTTTGACTCACATTTTGTTTAAATGTGATTGTATGTAAATGCTAATTCTGTTCAAGGCTAATTCCAAGACTCAATCCTGTAACCATTTTTAAAATTGTGGTTTTGATGAAATGAAACACTTGTTTTAGTCCAGAAATCACTTCTATATAAACACGTACTAGACAGCCGTATTTGGCCGCTGCATCTTGCATCGTCTCACATTTAAAAGCAGTTAAAAAAAAACCAATGCATCTCTATACCTGTGTTTTGTTTATTCCACTGCCCTGCGTCTTGTGTTTTTAAAGGCGATATGCATTTTGTGTGAACCACACATTTAGGAAGCAGTAGGTATTTACATGAACCCAATCCGATTTCAGATTATGAAATTATGTTTGTGTAAATCTAACTCGTGTTTTAAAGATCATAGCAAGCTCAGTCAGATCAATTGAGGTGTTTACATGAAGAACGTTCAATCCAAGTGAGCCCCCCAGGGTACATTGTAACAGATTTTTTCTAATTGTGTTAGGAAGTCATTTTAGCCTTATAAAATCACTATATATTATTGTACAGTCATAAGATGTGCTAAATGCCATAGTAGTGATTATGTATCATGATTATTTCTGTGGTTTCAGACTCCGTGTGGGGAGTCTGAACCAAACCAGAAGCGATTCATCTCCTCAACAACTAACCAAACCAGACGCGAAGCATCACCTCAACAACTAACCAAACCAGACGCGATGCATCACCTCAACAGCTAACCAAACCAGACGCGATGCATCACCTCAACAACTAACCAAACCAGAAGCGATTCATCCTCAACAACTAACCAAACCAGACGCGATGCATCACCTCAACAGCTAACCAAACCAGACGCGATGCATCACCTCAACAACTAACCAAACCAGACGCGATCATCACCTCAACAACTAACCAAACCAGACGCGATGCATCTCCTCAACAACTAACCAAACCAGACGCGATGCATCCTCAACAACTAACCAAACCAGACGCGATGCATCACCTCAACAACTAACCAAACCAGACGCGATGCATCACCTCAACAACTAACCAAACCAGACGCGATGCATCTCCTCAACAACTAACCAAACCAGACGCGATGCATCTCCTCAACAACTAACCAAACCAGACGCGATTCATCTCCTCAACAACTAACCAAACCAGACGCGATGCATCACCTCAACAACTAACCAAACCAGAAGCGATTCATCTCCTCAACAACTAACCAAACCAGATGCGATGCATCACCTCAACAGCTAACCAAACCAGACGTGATGCATCACCTCAACAACTAACCAAACCAGACGCGACGCGTCACCTCAACAACTAACCAAACCAGACACGACGCATCACCTCAACAACTAACCAAACCAGAAGCGATGCATCACCTCAACAACTAACCAAACCAGACGCGATGCATCACCTCAACAACTAACCAAACCAGACGCGATTCATCTCCTCAACAACTAACCAAACCAGACGCGATGCATCACCTCAACAACTAACCAAACCAGAAGCGATCATCTCCTCAACAACTAACCAAACCAGATGCGATGCATCACCTCAACAGCTAACCAAACCAGACGTGATGCATCCTCAACAACTAACCAAACCAGACGCGACGCGTCACCTCAACAACTAACTAAACCAGACGCGAGGCGTCACCTCAACAACTAACCAAACCAGAAGCGATGCATCTCCTCAACAACTAACCAAACCAGACGCGATGCATCACCTCAACAACTAACCAAACCAGACGCGATGCATCACCTCAACAACTAACCAAACCAGACGCGATGCATCACCTCAACAACTAACCAAACCAGACGCGATTCATCTCCTCAACAACTAACCAAACCAGACGCGATGCATCACCTCAACAACTAACCAAACCAGACGCGATTCATCTCCTCAACAACTAACCAAACCAGACGCGATGCATCACCTCAACAACTAACCAAACCAGACGCGAGATGCATCACCTCAACAACTAACCAAACCAGACGCGACGCATCACCTCAACAACTAACTAAACCAGACGCGATGCATCACCTCAACAACTAACCAAACCAGACGCGATGCATCACCTCAAAACTAACCAAACCAGACGCGATGCATCACCTCTATAACTAACCAAACCAGACGATGCATCACCTCTATAACTAACCAAACCAGACACGATGCATCACCTCTATAACTAACCAAACCAGACGCGATGCATCACCTCTATAACTAATCAAACCAGACGCGATGCATCACCTCAACAACTAATCAAACCAGACGCGATGCATCACCTCAACAACTAACCAAACCAGACACGATGCATCACCTCTATAACTAACCAAACCAGTCGCGATGCATCACCTCAACAACTAACCAAACCAGACGCGATGAAACCGAAAGCGTGCAATCAGGTTTGTGGCTGTTGTGGTTGGCACAGTTTGCTGTAAGCATATGGAGACTGTGGCTCTGATCCAAAACCCAGAGTGCCTAGTCATATTAGCATCTTAAAGCATCAGAAATGATCATTTAATATTTATATATGCTTGTTTTAATCCTTGAAGGTTGTTATAAAAAGTAGGTTAGATGCTTATATTGCCTGTTAAAAGATGTTTGATATTTTGGACGATTACTATTTCTGCCATATAAAGATATTGCATGTATGCACTGCAACGGGGACAAATCCATTCAAATGGCAGATAAAGCAAAAGATTGTTGATTATAAATATAATTAATTCTTCACTGAGAAGAATCATTTATCGATGGAGCTATACAATGGACTATTTTGCTTAGTTTTAAAGTTTGAACATAATAATGTGAAGCTGTTGAGGATTTCATGACATTAATTTATGTTAATGCACTGCAAAAAAAAAACGTATTAGTATTTTGTCATGTTTTCAGTACAAATATATAAACATTCTTAAATCAAGATGCATTCACGAGAAGCAAAATGACTCAAAATATTAAGTTTGTTTTCGGAAAAATATTGTAAATGTGAATTGAATGAGATGAGAGCAAAAAGGCACTTTGAAATAATACAAAGATCATGCATAACTCGTCTTTCTATGGTATTGTCCTTGCTGGTTGCACAAAACTCAAACATACAGCACGAGCAGTGAATCACAAACAAATGACTCTCATGAACCGGTTCTTGTGAAACGATTTCATGGGTCTTAAAGGAACCTTAATGGTTACATTCCTGAAGATTTGCATCCTTACTCACAGCCTCCTCTTGTTTCTTCTCTCTGTTTTCCCTCCAGTTATTTCATCATGTTTTATCATGTTCCTGTGGTTCAGTGGGAG
Organism: Oxygymnocypris stewartii; assembly: GCA_003573665.1. Lineage (NCBI taxonomy): Eukaryota > Metazoa > Chordata > Actinopteri > Cypriniformes > Cyprinidae > Oxygymnocypris > Oxygymnocypris stewartii. Next base: position 9,617 of record QVTF01022357.1, on the reverse strand, counting down.
AGCATTGCGTTAGCAGCGCAAAGGTTGTGGGTTGAATTCCCAGAGAACACATACTGACAATAAATGTATAGCCTGAATGCACTGTAAGCCACTTTGGATAAAAGCCTCTGCTAAATGCATAAATGTGAATGTATCAGTTCAGGGCAGCAGTATAATAATCACTTGTCTCTCGTTGCTGCCTCCTGAAATCCTCAGTAAAATCATCTATCAGTCAACACACTGTACAAAACCTCCCATTAGCAACACAAAATACTGTATGTATGCTCTTACAAGTTAATCCAGAGCTTGTATAATCTCATAATAACTCTATCTCTGCCAGTCATTTGTGTGATTTGCACGTATGCACTGCTTTCAAGAAGGGCTTTGTGTGTTCTGTGAAGCCGTTTAATCCTCTCTTCAGCAAGCCTCGTATGTCACTTTCATGCTTTTAGTGCATCTCGAGTCATTCTGACTTCAGTTTTCAGCTCGCATAGTTGATGTGAATGCAATCAGGGGTCAGCGGGTTTTGTGATGCTTGTTCAAAAATCATTGCATTATCTTGCATATTCGTGCACTGTCAAATAATATTTTTTATTTAAATTGCATGCAGAAAAATGTATTTACAATTAGCAGATGCTTTTATCCAAACGACTTAAAATGAGGACAATGGAAGCAATCAAAGTCAACAAAAGAGCAATGATATGCAAGTGTTATAAGCAAGTCTCAGTTAACTTAACGCACACTGTAAAAAAAAAAAAAGTTTAGTAAGCTTAAGGCAATGAGCTTCAGCAGATTTTTGAGTTTTCTCAACTTAATTTTTAGGAGATTTTTGAGTTTTCTCAAATTTTTGTTGTATAAACTTAAAACAACAAGTTGAGAACACCTAAAAATCTGCTGAAGCTGGTTACCTGAAGGTGCGTTCACACCAGACGCGAATGAAGCGTTACGCGCGATTGATTTACATGTTAAGTCAATGCAAAGATGCGATAGAAAATCCTGCGGCGCTATTTGCGCGAATGAGGCGGCACGAATTGAGCATTGGAGCGTTTGACGCGCAATTCGCGCAAGTTGAAAAATCTGAACTTTGGCGGATATTCGCGCCGCGTTAACCAATCAGGAGCTTGCTCAAGCAGTGATGTCATTACGAGCGGAGGCAGAAAATCCCAAACAACAATGGAGGACAAATTAATGGTGCTTGTATGTGGGTACCCAGAGCTTTGTACTTTTACAAAAACAGGAATACATTTTCCAAGAGACTGGAGCTGCCTGCAGAAGCCCCCCCCATGACGCGAATTCATGTCTGTTGTGTAGCGAATTTCACGCGAGAATGAAGCGAATTTCACGCGAGAATGAAGCGAATTTCACGCGAGAATGAAGCGAGTAAACTCAAAATGTTCAAGCGTCCAACTACGCGCGAATAGCGCGATTTATTCGCTTCATTCGTGTCTGGTGTGAACGCACCTTTAGACTTTTAAGTTTGCTCAACTTCTTGTTTTTTACAGTGCAGTACACATAGCAAGCTTGTATAAGTTTTGTAGTTATATAATAAACAAAAAGAAAACAGATAGATAGAATACAAAAAGAATAAGCTAGCATTGTTTTTTTTCTAAAGAAAACAAGCAGTTAGTAAATTAATAGAGTCCAAGTCTAAAACGGGCAAGTTTTTTTTAAAGAATAGAATTAGAATAGAGCGTGCTAGAGTTAGATATACATCATATGATGTTTTTCTTTAACATTTCATTTGGTATTTATCTTATTTTCCCGAAACACGCAAAATAAATACATATCACAGCCTTTATGGCTTTACTTTAATGAGCCAGTTCTTGTAATACATTTTTTCAATGCATCTTTTGAATGAATCAATTCTTAATGCATCTAAACCATTAAAAAAAGTATGTGTATATACTGCATGCTCCTCTTATCACATACTGTTTTTCACCTACTATATAGGGAAATATGCGATCGGCCTAAAATGACTCGCTCATATACTGAATCAGTCAGAGTGGTTACTGAATTAACATCGACTCACTGAATCACAAGTCATTAGATTGGTCAAATATACAGTATGCAATCAGCATAATTATTGATTGACTGGTGCTTCATATTAAACAAACACTATTATTTGATGCTTTCTCAAAAATACAGAAATAATTAAATCATCAAGTTCAATAATTGATTATGATTCCCATCTCCTCTTCAGAGTCATGCTCTTCTAGCATGCAAGCACTAATAGTACGTAAATGACAGAAAGTTTTGGACCGAACAGATGAACTCTCAGCCTTTGTTTTATTTTAAGCTGACGGGTGGAAAGTGAAGCTTTAGCTCAGAAGCTGATGGAGTGGAGCGGTGCAGTCGCCGCATTAAAAATGAATGTCTTACAGCGCTAGGCCTCAATGAGACCAATTTAATTTCTCTGTGCTAATTCTCTTGGAGTCTCTCCTCAAGCTTGATAAAATGGAGTACACACATTTTCACCTTGAAGATGTGACGTCTTTGAAGTTCTCATCCGGGGGGGAAAGAGAAATACAAAGGTGTTTTCAGAATTGCACATTGCATGTCTGATTACAAGCTTTAATTCCCAGAGAAGCTAAAGGTATCCCGGATGTCAACCACTGGCTAACGCAGAATACAGCGAGACAATCAATTATTAAAGCAGAAATCGATCTGAGATGCGCATTTCTCAGACACAAACTTTCTAGTCTGACTTTGAGAAAGGTTATTTGCTTGTTCTGTATGGGTGTAGTCGAAAAATGAAAGTTGATCGTTTGCAAAACGCACTTTTTACGATGCATTTCGATGATTTGTGATCGTGTGTCAACGTGAGGCAATTTGCACATTTTCAGTTTGTAGTGTAAATTGTGATTTTTTTTTTTTTCCAGGGACCTTTTAATATGATACTGTATATTAAACATCAAGTATGTAAACTCATATCATGATTACAGAAACATGACTAGTGCACTAAATCCCTCTGTGTAATTATGGACGTTTACATGCAGCGATCTTTGGGTGTGTGGATGTTTTTGGAAAAGAAATGACGTGTGGTTTGTTGTCTGGAGATCTGTGGTGGATCGCATGAACATGAAGTATGCAGACTTGCATATTAAGTATGCAGATGGCTTGCAAATGTTGTAATTCCTGGGCTTTTTTAACCAAAGAGGTACATGGAAAGCCAGCCGCAACACATCACGCCCGCTCAGATGCTGCTGAACTACTAATTAGTTTAGCTAAATGCATTCAGGAACGCAGTCTAAATAAAGAGCGAGTCTGTCAGCTTGCATCTGAAATGAGTTTGTCTGTAAATGCAAGGGTTTTGCATGCTTTTTTTAATAGATGAGCACATCATTTTAATTTAGAGACTGTCTTCTCGAACTAAAATCAACCGTTTTCTCTCCATTTCAGATGATTGCAGGGATTTTTCTGGTGCAGTCCGGTTTTCTTCATCGTGTGTAGCCTTGAGGCATGTACGCCAATCTAGATCTGTCTCCATAAACCACATCTCATAACCACTGGCAGTGAAAGCTTTTCTGTCACTCTACCTCTCACTTTTAGGCAGCCAAGGACGTTTTCTGAAGGCATAAGAATGAGGTGAGGCTTTACGAACGTTTCATTCGGTGCAAAACCACAGAATATGTGCGGCGAGTCACAAGGACCGTGTGCTGAATAAATGCTTTGCTGAATAGTCTTGTGTTCGTGTTGTGTGTGGTCTCTTCTAAAAGCAGTTCGAGGTGGTCTTGGCGTTCTGTTAAGGCACCTTTGAGAGATCACATTTCCCTAGATATTTTATAATATTCCCTTTTTGCTGAGCATGCTTTGGGTATTTCCTAATAATTTGATGCATTTAGCTGTGTAAGCATGTGATTTTTATCTTGTGTTACTCCACTCGTGGTCGCTGTGTTCAGATTTGGACGCAGACTCTTGAAGGTCATATTAAGGAGGCTGTTATAAAGCCTGACATATAAAATAATAGTCTGAAAAGTCATGTTTTTAAAATAGAACCTATAGACAAAATATTATATGCATTCAAAAACATTGCTCATTTGTTTTATGTTGAGTGTCGTTTTTGATAAATCAGGCTTTAATGTCTGATTATAGGAAAAACAGCTCAACTCAAACTGAGCAAATATATGCAACTTGTGATGTAAATCAGTGAGATGTTTATAACAGTATACAGCAGATACTGACATGATCTAAATATCAGCAGTCGCTCTATATCTCCAGTAATATCTCTCAGTAAGATCAGATGTAAATGATCCTAACTTATAATGCAATGATTGAGAGATGAAGTAAAAACGCTCCTCAGAAGACGTGATGATCAGATCTGAGACTAAAACACGATTGATGGAGAATCAAGTAAAGCTGAGCTGCTTCAGAAAGTGTTCATCTGGAGATATTACTGCAGTTATTATGACGTATACTTGATCAAAATCAGTCCAGATTTGACAGCAAAAACTTGTGAAGCACAGATGAAGCAGGACGTTTGTACAATTACACTAAAAGAGCTTTTACTGGATAAAACTCAATCAGACGACAGGAGTAGATTGTGTTTAACAGCACGTTTCGAACATCCAAAGACCTTCGTCACATATGATACATATTTTTTAGGGCTTTATAGGGTTAAACGCCAGAAGGAAAGTTTTTGAAGCCTGTGGAGAAAATGCATCCAGATCAGGGGTTGCTGATATCGAGGGCGTAACAAACCTTAATGCACGGGGAAGGCGTGTTATTAAACGAGAAGACGACACCCATCAGGCGTGTGACAGTTCTAGTTCAGTCTGTCAGCAGAGATCCGTATCTGAGCCCAGAGTTAAGCTGTCAACACTGCTCTGTGTGTGTGTGTGTGTGTGTGTGTGTGTGTGTGTGTGTGTGTGTGAGAGAGAGAGAGAGAGAGTGTGTGTGTGTGTGTGTGTGTGTGTGTGTGTGTGTGTGTGAGAGAGAGAGAGTGTGTGTGTGTGTGTGTGAGAGAGAGAGAGAGAGAGAGTGTGTGTGTGTGTGTGTTGTGTGTGTGAGAGAGAGAGAGTGTGTGTGTGTGTGTGAGAGAGAGAGAGTGTGTGTGTGTGTGTGTGTGTGTGTGTGTGAGAGAGAGAGTGTGTGTGTGTGTGTGTGTGTGTGAGAGAGAGAGTGTGTGTGTGTGTGTGTGTGTGTGTGTGGGTGTGTGTGTGTGTGTGTTGTGTGTGAGAGAGAGAGAGTGTGTGTGTGTGTGGTGTGTGTGTGTGTGAGAGAGAGATTGTGTGTGTGTGTGTGTGTGTATGTGAGAGTGGTGTGTGTATGTGTGTGCGTGTGCGTGTGTGTGTGTGTGTGCGCGGTGTGTGTGAGAGAGTGTGTGTGCGCGCGGTGTGTGTGAGAGAGTGTGTGTGCGCGCGTGTGTGTGAGAGGGTGTGTGAGTGAGTGAGTATGCATGCGTGCGTGCGCGTGTGTGTGTGTGTGTGTGAGTGAGTGTGCATGCGTGTGAGTGTGCATGCGTGTGAGTGTGTGGGTGTGTGTGTGAGTGTGTGTGGGTGTGTGTGTGTGTGTGGGTGTGAGTGAGTGTGCATGCGTGCGTGCGTGTGGTGTGTGTGGCGTGTGTGTGTGTGTGGTGGGGTGTGAGTGAGTGTGCATGCGTGCGTGCGTGTGGTGTGTGTGCGTGCGTGCGTGTGTGCATGCGTGCGTGCGTGCGTGCGTGCGTGCGTGTGTGTGTGTGTGTGTGTGTGTGGTGTGGAGTGTGAGTGCATGCGTGCGTGCGTGTGTGTGTGCGTGCGTGCGTGTGTGCATGCGTGCGTGCGTGTGTGTGGGTGTGTGAGTGTAAAGGAGAGAAACCTGCCGGGCGAGATCAGGCTCCTCGGTATCTCACGCTCTTCTCAGGGAATTCTTGCGAGCTCTGATTGTTATCAGATCCGGTCGGTCAGCCAGGATTCGCTTTCACTGCCAGAGCAAAGAGAGAAGAATAAGCATGAGCCGACGTGCCGACAGATCCCTTCCTTTCTATCTGTCTCTGTTTGATCCGCAGGAAGCACAGCAGCATTTTTCAGTCCTGTCACTGAGGTTTTTAACATGTTGAGAGTTGTAGACCCACGGCGGGACACCATTAAGCGCTCGTTCCGGTGTTATTTGCACGACAAAAGGCTCTAGCGCCTTTTCTATTTCTTGGTGAGGTACAAAGCAGCCCTGTTGGACTAATGGATCAGGGTTGTCAAAAACGGCCCGTAGTGAAGGAGAGAAACATTCCTTTCAAGTGCACTTAGACCAACAGCTGTGATTAGGAAGCATTCCGAGAGAGTCGTTCACTTCCTGTGGAGTCAGAACACATTTGATTCAGTGAATCATTTGATGTGTTTGATTCCTTTTCTCTACGTTTATCAATGCATATAGTACTTGACACTGACCAAAACCCAGTTTCTTAATTACAGTGTAGGTAAAATGACCAGGCATCCCAGTTTACCAGGACAGTACCAGTTACACAAGATTTGTTCTGGTGCACCAAACGATTCACTAAAACATGTCCTGGATTCAGCTCAGTTCTCAGTGAGCCATTTGTGCCATTGATCATTGATTTCCTGATACAGTTTTTAAAAGAAGTCTCTTCTGCTCGCCAAGTTATGTATCAAATATACAGTAAAAATGTGAAATATTATTGTAATTTAATACAGCTGTTTTCTATGTGAATATGTGTTAAACTGTCATTTATTTCTGTGATTAAATCTGTATTTTCAGCATCATTACTCCAGTCTTCAGTGTCACATGATCTTCAGAAATCATTTGCTGCTCAAGAAACATTTCTGATTATTATTATCAATGTTGAAAACAGTTATGCTGCTTCATATTTCGGAGGAAACCGTGATGCATTTTATTTTTCAAGATTCACAGATGAATAGTAAGTTCAGAAGAACAGCATTTATTTGAAATTAAATTTTTTATAACATTATAAATGTCTTTACTGTCACTTTTGATCAATTTAATGCGTTCTTGATTAATAAAAACATTAATTTCTTCTCAACCCGTTGCTGATTCGTTTTAGTGAATCAGTTCGTTTGCATTTGAAGGAAAATCAACTATTCTCTGAATCTGTTTTGTTGCTTTAGTTAAATTAATCTGTTTTTTTTTAAAGATATTTTGTTGTCACACTAATTTTAATTATTTTAAAACATTCATTCAAAAACAGAAATAAAGTGCTTAAAAATAAACTATACACGTGTGTAATCTGATCAAAAAAATAATGACAGGAATATTGTTTGACTAATTATCCGGTCTTCTTAACTTCTCGTGGGAATAGTGATTAATTCTCCTGATTTGATCAAGTTTTGCTATTAAAACTCTTCTCAGACTGGATGTGTTCAGCACAGAAAGTCAATTTATAACTCTAAATGAAGTAGGTCACGCTGAATATGAAATATGAGTTGTGTGGTAGTGTTGGGGGTCTGGGCTGTGCTAATCATGGCTAATTAAGCGATCACCTCGTCACAGGAGGCAAAGGCTTCAAATCTATTATTCATAGCTCGCTCCCAAACCATCGCACGTGCGCCGAGACTAAACAAATGAATGAGAATAATCACAGCGGTGCTTTGAATCGAGGTTTATCCTTCTGTGCATTCATTTCACTGCCGCAGTTTCATGCTAGCTTTGTCTGTTTTCATTTCGGTTTATCGTAAGTATTTTGAGTTTCTGAGAGTCTCTTGCTTTAAAGCATTCACAGTGTTAGTCTATGGGAACTGTTTAAAGAGGACCGGCACAAACATGAACATAATGTGACGGTAGTGTGATATCGAAGCCCATTTACACCACTGAATAAAAATACATAAATAGAAAAATTAAAAATAAAACACTTTTTTCTCGCAGCTGTGAGTTTACATCTTTTTTCTCAGATTTGTGGGATATAAACTCGCACTTACACGTTATGAAGAATTGCGAGATACTCGCAAGATTTGCAAGAAAAAATCTTGCGAAACAAATTTTATTTCGAGTTTATATCACAATTGTGAGCAAAAAAAAGTCAAAATTGTGAGATTGCATGCTATAAAGTCCAATTCTGAGGAAAAAAGACAATTTTATTACAATTGCAAGTTTATATCTAATCATAAGTCTGAGAAATAATGTTATAATTGCAAGGTAAAAATCAAAATGACCTTCTTTAATTTTATTCAGTGGTGGAAACAAGCATTCATAAATCCCTTACTGACAGTATCTGTGTATTATTTGATATTTCAATTTCAATAATCCGATATTTAACTCAGTTTCATGACCATAAAAAGCAGTAAACACAGTAACTTTGACACGATACATGATATCTACTCTCAAATAAAACATCTGCAAGTGGGGTCTGTAAAATAAACTTGATTTCTCTTTAAATTATGTTTATTTTTATGACACCACTGGCATGAAGCATAAACTCACTTAATACAGCTTTCTAAAAAACAAGACTTTATGTATTATGTAATTTTGCTTGGTTTAAGAATATTTAGATATTTACTGGAAAAAAAGTATATTATACACACACACACTCTCTCTGACACACACACACACCACACACACACACACACACAAACACACATGTAAACACAAACTTTTATTTTGGATGTGATTAATCGTGATTAAAAACATGTACAAATATATTTTCCCATCATATGTTTCTGATGAAAATAACATTAGTAACTCATAACCAGACATTCATTCATTGAAAAAGGATCAACCGGACAAAAGGTTTCATGCATGATTCACATTTCTGCTTTTGAAACCTTTTCTGGATCAAAAACATTGGTGTCCAAACTGTTTTCACTCAGAAATGTCTAGTACATTTCACAATCGCGTAGTTTAAGTTTATTTCATTTATTTATACAGGGACGATGCACAACAAAAGTGTTATGCCAGAGTTAGATATAAAGCTAATTTGCATCTGCAGTCCCGGGGGGGGGGGGGGGTATTACAAAATTACCATGTTCAGTCAAGAACAATACAATATCACATCATACTCTATTAAAATAAACAATCGATCACATATTTGATTTTCCTTAAGCCATACTTTAAGCGTAGTAGTTTAGAAATACTAAATGCTGCACACTCTCTAATATAAACGGGTATTAAATCCATCTTTCTGCTGCTTTAACTGAAAAAGCTGATTGTCCAAAAACTGTTTTCTTAAATTTAGTTGAACAGTCAACTATTTATTGAAAGAAATAGTATTGCATTGAATTAAATGTGAAAATGTGAAGAAGAAAGACTGAAATAGTGTATATATGCGTGTGTGTATGTGTGGTGTGTGTGTGTGTGTGTGTGTATGTATATGTATATACTGTATGTATGTATGTGTGTGTATGTATATATATGTATGTGTGTGTGTGTGTGTGTATGTTGTGTGTGTGTGTGTGGTGTGTGTGTGTGTGTGTGTGTGTGTGTGTGTATGTATATGTATATGTATGTGTTATATATGTATGTGTGTGTATGTATATGTATATGTATATGTATATATGTGTGTGTGTGTGTGTGTATATGTATATACTGTATGTATGTATGTGTGTGTATGTATATATGTATGTGTGTGTGTGTGTGTGTGTGTGTGTATATGTATGTGTGTATATATATGTATTTGTGTCCCTCTCTGTGAAATCCAGGCTAAAGTCTAAAATCGAATTATGAGAAAACAAGCATCAAAGTTTGATTTCTGCCATTAA
>QVTF01022356.1:0-25000 GCA_003573665.1 Oxygymnocypris stewartii | reverse complement strand
TACATGAAAAAGTGCCACAAGTGCTTTACAATCAATCGTCTCTGTTTCAAGCAAGACAATACCGGCCAATATTGTTCAAATATTGAAATAATAAACAATAAACGCCACTGCTCACACAGTTTATTAATCGCAGTACATTCAAATAAATATTTGGTACTACAAGTTATCAGAAATATTATATATGAATATGCAAATGAAGCATTAACAATTTAAATATGCACTACTTTTTCAAAAACTTAAATCTGAACATTGGATAAAACCATATCCATAAAAAACTGTCAGGTTTCACTTTGTTTTTAGGAGAAAAATATGATTTATTATGAGCGTTGGAAACAGTTGAGCTGCTTAATATTGTTTTTAAGATTCTTTGATTAATAAAAAGTTATTATTTTTCTATTATTATTTTGTGTTACAATATACAACGCTGTTCAAAAGTTTGGCGTCAGTCATTTTTTATTTGTTTTTTTAAGAAATTCATATTTTTATTCAGGAGGGATGTGTTAGAAAGTCATAATAAAGACTTATATTGTTAGAAAATATTTCTATTTTAAACAAATGCTGCTCTTTTCAACATTTTATTCATCAAATAAATAATATCACATGTTCCAAAAAACAATTTCAACACTCATAATAAATCATCATATTATTATGATTTCTGAAGATCACGTGACGCTGAAGACTGCAGTAATGATGCTGAAAATACAGCGCTGCGTCACAGAAATAAATGATACTTTAAGGCATATAAAAATAGGAAACCGATATTAGAAATTGCAATAAGATTTCACAATATTACTGTATTTTTGATGAGCAGAAAAAACATTACAAATCTGACTGATCTCAAACTGATAAGCAGCGGCGTATATAGAAATAAAACTAAGTTTTGTTGAATGCAAGTGCTGCTGAAGTGGAGATAAAACTTTTTGGTTTAGTGTTCTTGTTACAGTGTATAAATAGAAATCATTTACATTTATGCATTTAGCAGACGCTTTTTTCCAAAGTGACTTACATTGCATTCAAGTTACAGTTTCTACATTTTATCAGGTCTTGCTTTCCCTGGGAATCGAACCCATGATCTTGGCGTTGCTAGCGCCATGCTCTACCATTTGAGCTACAGGAAAGCATCATTTATTTTAAATAGTGTAAATATTTCAGAATTTGCTGCACTTTGGCTCAAATGAATGCAGGCTTGGTGAGCAAAAGAGACTACTTAAAACACATGGTTCAGAAAGGTTTGTCTGGTGGTGTAAAATGATGGAAAGAGGGACTGATCTTGGATCTGTTGATTGATGGTCTTCAGGGTCGGAGCTGATGCCCAAGGCTCTGTCCACCAGGATCGTGGGAGGAATCTCAAGGTTCAAGGTTCTTTATTATTTGTCACATACACAATCATACAGGGTATAATAGGTAGTGAAATGTTAGTCAGGACAGGTCCGCTCAATGGAAAGTGCAAGAAAGAAAAATAAAACATGATAATAAAATAAAAATAACATAAAAGCAATAAAAAAACTATGAAACAAAAACACGAGAGAGTATATATATATATACAAATATGGTGAGAATGAAGTAAGAAACAAATAATGAAATAAAATAAGGGGTAAGATGTGCAATGAGATAAAGTGTGCAGTGCATGAGAATGTGCAAATAGGTTGTACCGGGGATGTACACATAGCAGCAGTGTGGATGATGGGGAATAATGGTTGTGATTACAGTTTATTAAATTGAGTCCTGTGGATGTTAAGCTGTTATGAGACTGAGTTCAGGAGCCTGATGGCCTGGGGGAAGAAACTCCTCCCGGGGGAAAAACCTCCTCTGGTGGTTCTTCACCCTCATCATCATCTCGTCCTACACCGCAAACTTGGCCGCCTTCCTGACGGTGGAGCGCATGGAGTCGCCCATCGACTCGGCCGACGATCTGGCCAAACAAACCAAGATCCGGTACGGCTTGATGGAGGATGGTGCCACCATGACCTTCTTCAAGGTACTGCAGTCGCTCTCCATCTGCTCCTCACCTCAGATTTCTACAGCTTCACTAGAACAAAGAAGAAAATAACCGTGTTAATGATGCATGAAGTCAACAGAGTTATTATTCAGAGTAGTTGAGTTCAATAAACCTGAAAATAACAGTTAATGTTGCATGAAGTCAATAGAGTCATTATTCAGAGTAGTTCAGTTCAATAAACCTGAAAATAACAGTGTTAATGTTGCAACAGAGTCAACAGAGTCATTATTCAGAGTAGTTCAGTTCAATAAACCTGAAAATAACAGTTAATGTTGCATGAAGTCATTAGAGTCATTATTCAGACTGATTCAGTTCAGTTCAGTTCAATAAACCTGAAAATAACAGTGTTAATGTTGTAACACCTATACCTTTATCTTTTGTGCAAGTGTCACATGAAATGAGGGACCAAACAGACCAATCGTACTCATGAGTCAAGTGTATTAAATATGATTACCCAAAACATGCAAATTCAATATGACAAACAATTGAGAGTTCACCAGTTAGGACCAGAGCATAAAAAACAATCCAGTATTCCAAAACATAGTCCTTGGCTTGTCATCACTTAGACCTTGCTCAGTCTTTGTTGAAACATGAAGTGCAAAAATAACAGTACTGGAATGTCAAGATGATTCCCAGCAAAGTTCAATCAGAAAAGAGATGTTTGACGTCCAGCGTTGCTTTTAAGCAGTAGATGTAAGGCAGTTCTCCTAGTTCCAGACTTCTCGGATTATTTAACCACCAAATAATCCATACATGCTCAGAACAGAAACCCTCTGTAGACAAACATTTAAACAAACAAACAAACCATAACCGAGTGCTACAAACACATTGTTACTAAAGCAAAATACCTTGAATAATTACTTACGGATGAGCTAAGAACTATAAAGTTCCTCAAACAGGGTCCAAAGGCCCAAACCACCATGAGGTAAGCTTCTCCAAACAACAGAGAATTAACTTCCTGTCATTTATCCTTCTTTGTTAGCTTAAATAGATGAATTCTATGCATTTCTTTAACCCTTTACGATTCCTGTAAAATTTGCCTAAAACGCCTAAAAAAGGCATACCCAAAGTAAATTGCATGCTGTTCTTGAGCCATTTGGATGATATGCATGGTGTTGGTCTCCTTTGAAAGGTGACACTCTGAGGTTTGTTTCTCAATAGTCAGAATCACTGTAAGTCTTACTGATATTGAGTAATAGCACTTTGAATACCAAAAAAATAAAAAATAAAAAATTCCGCCTGCATTTTTTGTGTAAATAGAAGCCTGCAGATGATTATAGCTGGGAGGTATGAACTGGAAAATACATTGGGATCACAGAATGAAGCCTTACCAAGCCAAATTTACCATTTTATAAACAATATATTAGAAAATTAGTGTTTTACACATGTTTATCTAATTTTATGTCTAGACGCTTCCAAACAAATTACAATTAGGAGACTCCAAGCGACCCTTTGTAACCAACGACACATACAATGCTGTAATTCTTGAATGCTTTAATGTACAGTCATCATTTTGGGCTCTAATGAAAGGTTACACTTAGAGTTATTCAATTTCTCATCCAGATTCACTGTCAATAATTGCTGACACATAGTAACTGAAGCATAAACACATTATTGTGACATTTATTTATAGAATCCAAAATGTGTACACTTTTAAAACTACATATATATTTATAATTTATAATTTATAATCTAAATACATTTTTTCCTATATTTCTATTTCTGTACACAGTACATTATTTAATTTGTGTTTTTTTTATATTGGTGTTATATTGCATCCCTACTGTGTTATTCCTATGTATGTCTGTACTATCATGCATGTCTTCATTATGTCAACAAAAAGTGGTCTGATAAAGACACAGATTGTACATGCTGTGTTTATTGTATGAAATGGTTTACATAGTTTATTGTCTTAAAATGGTTTACATAGTTGAAATCACAAGAATCTCAGCTTTCCGTGGATATATGACATGAAAAAATTTTTTTTTTTTACAACTTTACCCTGTTACTACTAGGCGTCCCGCCGGCGGTACGCTGGATTCTTTTAACAGAGCGCCCTCTAATGTTCAGGTGAGTAATAACAGTGCTGCTCTAAGAGGACTTCTGGTACATAAGTAACAGAGAAACTGTAACACACCCTTCCCCTTAAGAAAAAAAAGTTTAAACAACTCCATAAAACTTTTTCATTTTCTCTACATGAAAAGTTTCAACTTGTTTTGAGTCATCCAACATCACTACCTGGTAGTTAACATTGTTTAACCTTTTTAAAACTTTAGCTGGCCCACGCCATTTCAGTGCTAATTTGGCCATATAGGAGTCTGAAGCCCGAGACAGAGGGTGAGTACGTATCCAGACCAGAGGTCTGCTACCCGACCCGAACCCGCGGGTCCCGAAATACTTTCGGGTTTCGGGTTAATGTTTAATGGATAGCTTCGGGCTCGGGTCGGGTTCGGGTTTGTAGCTAAACCAAAACTATATGCAGAGGCTTCGCTGCTTTCATAGACGCACGCACACACATATCAGAGATCGCGCACAAACAGCACGGAAATAGGTGAATAGGTGAATTCTATGCATTTCTTTAACAGAGCGCCCTCTAATGTTCAGGTGAGTAATAACAGTGCTGCTCTAAGAGGACTTCTGGTACATAAGTAACAGAGAAACTGTTACAATGTTGCATGAAGTCAATAGAGTCATTATTCAGAGTGATTCAGTTCAGTTTTGATTCAGTTCAGTTCAATAAACCTGAAAATAACAGTGTTAATGTTGTGTGAAGTCAACAGAGTCATTATTCAGAGTGATTCAGTTCAGTTTTGATTCAGTTCAGTTCAATAAACCCGAAAATAACAGTGTTAATGTTGCATGAAGTCAATAGAGTCATTATTCTGAGAGATTCAGTTCAGTTTAGATCCAGTTCAGTTCAATAAACCTGAAAATAACAGTGTTAATGTTGCATGAAGTCATTAGAGTCATTATTCAGAGGGATTCAGTTCAGTTTAGATTCAGTTCAGTTCAATAAACCTGAAAATAACAGTGTTAATGTTGCATGAAGTCATTAGAGTCATTATTCAGAGTGATTCAGTTCTGTTTTGATTCAGTTCAGTTCAATAAACCTGAAAATAACAGTGTTAATGTTGCATGAAGTCATTCGAGTCATTATTCAGAGTGATTCATTTCAGTTTAGATTCAGTTCAGTTCAATAAACCTGAAAATAACAGTGTTAATGTTGCATGAAGTCATTAGAGTCATTATTCAGAGTGATTCAGTTCAGTTTTGATTCAGTTCAGTTCAATGAACCTGAAAATAACAGTGTTAATGTTGCGTGAAGTTAATAGAGTCATTATTCAGAGTGATTCAGTTCAGTTTTGATTCAGTTCAGTTCAATAAACCTGAAAATAACAGTGTTAATGTTGCATGAAGTCATTAGAGTCATTATTCAGAGTGATTCAGTTCAGTTTAGATTCAGTTCAGTTCAATAAACCTGAAAATAACAGTGTTAATGTTGCATGAAGTCATTAGAGTCATTATTCAGAGTGATTCAGTTCAGTTTTGATTCAGTTCAGTTCAATGAACCTGAAAATAACAGTGTTAATGTTGCGTGAAGTCAATAGAGTCATTATTCAGAGTGATTCAGTTCAGTTTTGATTCAGTTTAGTTCAACAAACGGGAAATTTCTAGATATTTTTAAGATGGACAAATGCTACAAATGTGGCTTTCGAAGGAAAGATTCGTATCAAATAGCACACGTAGGCTCCTAACAGATGACGAAGAATTAACACAGCGACTATCAAGTATTAGACACAGTTACATGTGGAGGTTTTTGGTCCAATAATTAAAACCTCTGTTTTTTTAGCAGTAGGAAATTACTAGTCATCCAGTTTTCTATATCAACTACGCATTTAATTAGTTTAGCAAATTGGTATGTTTTATCAGGCCGTGTAGAAATATAGAGCTGAGTATCATCAGCATAACAGTGAAAGCTAACCCCATGTTTCCTAATAATATCTCCCACAGGTAACATGTAAAGTGTGAAAAGTAACGGTCCCAGTACTGAGCCTTGAGGTACTCCATACTGCACTTGTGATCGATATGATAGCTCATCATCGATATGATAGCTCATAAGTATGATTTGAACCATGCTAATGCACTTCCACTAAGGCCAACAGAGTTTTCAAGTCTATTTAAAAGAATGATGTGGTCGACATTGTCTAAGTTTTCTCTTAGAAGGAACAGAGTTGTGAGGATACTACCTTTTTTAGTATCTTTGACAGAAAATGGAGATTCGAGATCGGTCTGCAATGAACTAATTATTTTAGGTCAAGTTGTGTTTTTTTCTGAGAGGCTTAATAACAGCCAGTTTGAAGGTTTTTGGGACATCAATCAAGATAAATTAGCTCTACAGAAGACAACAGAGCAACGATTCAGTTCAAATTTCATCAGTTATGAAACTAATTCGGTTTCAGCTAAAGCAGCTCATTCCCCAACTCACAGTTTTGTTCTCATCTGATATCAGTGTATCAGTCAAATTAATATTTCTGATGAGTACTCTTTTCTGTTGAATTCCTGTCCGGTTACATCATATACCCCTCCATGTCCGATTGAGAAGGACGTTTTGCAAAGGTCACAAAAAGCCCTCTCGGTATCCCCCTCAACACCTTTCAGCCACAAATATTTATTTTCCCAGTCTTTCTTGTACCCACACCTTCTCTTTTTAATTGATGATGGCGGTGCCTCAGACTCAGTCTCTTTCTCCATTTTTCGAATTGGAAAGCGCGCATCTAAAAGTTCCTTCCCAGTGTGTCTGGTATGCACGACACGTGCGTGCGCTGTCATGACAACAACAAAAAAGTTGACAACGACCTAGTCAGCAGTTCAACTGAGGGGTGGGTGTGGCAACAGTAGCTTGCTGAACTGTCAAGTAATGTTCGTTTGGCTGCCTGGGGCTCGAGGATATAGAGTGACCAACTTTTGTTTTTTGAGCAAGCATTGATTATGCGTGACACGGTCTCAATTTGCGGGACGCATGAATTGGGCTTCAAACGCTGTGCGCGCATGCGCTACGCGGGACGGGTGGTCACCCTACTGACAACACACTGTGACTGTATTGAAAGGACAGAGTGGTTTAACAGGACTTTATGACAGTTATATGTCTACTATTCACTAATCATTAACACACTACAGTGTCCTGGCAAACCATTCTGTCCTTGCAATGCAGGGTGTTTTCTGATTAACAGCGTGTAACTCTACCACAAGTATCTATGTAAATTTTCTATTTTGCATATATAAAGTAAGCATACTCAATGAAAATGACACAATACCTGTTCTGAACTTCTGGTAAGAGTCTTGACATTTCAGTAACGGCATCTGCCTTCATCTGTAAAAGAGACAATAAATGTACAGTCATGGCCAAAAATATCGGCATCCTTGGTAAATATGATCAAAGAACGCTGTGAAAATAAATTTACATTGTTGACCTTTTTTATCACAAAAATCTAACCTTTCATTGGATAATAAACATTTTAAATGGGGGGAAATATCGTTATAAAATAAAATAAATGTTTTTTATAAAATACACGTTGGACACAATTATTGGCACGGCTAGAAATTCTTCTGAGTAAAATATAGTATATTCCCATTTATAATATTCACAATTTTGAGCAGTCCAGGATGATTATGAACATGAAATTATCCAGCTATGGCTTCCTGTTACACATAAATATAAATAGGAGGGAAAACACTACCAGCTAAAAAGTGCGTTCACACTACCTGGTGATGAGGTCGCTAGTGAGCGTTCTCGCTACTGGTTGCCTTGACAGTAAATTAGGTTTCTTACCACTACACACAAACATTTTGGAGGCAAAATACTAAAAATATAAATATGAATTAAGTACATACAAACAACAATTTATGAGAAACAGAGCCTACTTTTTTCCATTGAGTATGTTTATCTACAGTTGAGAGGAGAACGATCACGTAAGCTCAACTGTCTTCTTTCGTATTGGCGGTTGCTCCAGAATGTCGCTCTTAATTTGCATAAAGTTGAAGGATTCTGAACTTTGTCGCATCGCTGGATTTCCACCATCAGGACTATAATTAAGAATTTCTAGTCAACATAAAATGTTATAAAACTGCCTGGAAGAGGACATGTGTCTATATCGTCCTAATGCACCGTGAGAAGTAGAGTTTGAGTGACCCCAAGGACCACAGCTGGAGAATTGCAGAAAATAGTTAAGTCTCTGGGTCAGAAAACCTTAAAAAAATGGTTAAACATCACCTACATCACTACATGTTTGGGAGGGTTTCAAGAAAAATTATCCTAGCTCATCCAAAAACAAACTCCAGCATATTCAGTTATCAGACACGACTGGAACTTCAAATGGGACTGGCTTCTATGGTCAGATGAAACTAAAAAAATAGCTTTTTAGCAGCAAACACTCAAGATGGGTTTGGTGAACACAGGGATAAAACGTACCCCATATGTACAATTAAATATACTGCTGTATTTTTTATGTTGTGGGCCTATATTTATGTTGGAGATGGACATCTTATTTAGACGCATGGCATCATGGATTATATCAAATACCTACAGATAAAAAATCAACAAGTGAATGACTCTGTTAGAAATCTTACAATGGGCCATGTTTGGATCTTCCTACCGGACAATAATACAAACTGGGCACAAAACCAAGCTTCTGCTATGGCCATTCCAGTCCTCTGACCTGAACCCTGTAGTGAAGAGATGAAGCACCAACATGGAGCTGGGAATCTGAAGAATCTGGAGAGATTCTGGATGAAGGAATGGTCTCTGATGTCTTGTCAGGTGTTCTCTAACCTCATCAGGCATTATAGGAGAAAATGTAGAGCTGTGTTAAACTGGCAAATAGAGGTTTCAAAAAGTATTGAATAAAAGGGTGCCGTTAATTGTGGCCAACGTGTATTTGAGAAAAACATTACTGTACAAGAACAACATACTGGTGTAGAGTATTTGCTCAAGCTAAAGGAAATAATCCTGTGATAGGCTGTGAAAGCAGCAGAATCTTAGAAAGCACTGTGACACAGATTGTTGATTATACCACCCAGCACTAACATTTATAACATCAGTTAAAATATGAAGTACTGCATTAAAAAGCCATTTAAAAAGTGTTGGTTTACGCCTGACATCTGGTTCTGCATTTTCTGGTACAGAATTTAACCATGCAAAGCTATAATGACCAACCCTTATTGATAGCTTTCAGTCATGTTACCGGCTCAAAGAATTGGAGTGCAAAACATCCATAGAACTGCAGGACAAGCGTGTCAATTTTTTATCTGTTTCCCAGCCGCAAATATTTTGATCACCTCTCAAAAGAACAAAACAAAGGTATTTCTGAACGAAATGCAAGTTTTGGCCATTTGCTTTCCATATTAAGCACCCGCAGCAATATTTCAATCAAAAATAGTGCAACAAAACATTGTAAAAACACTTAAAGTGTCGTAATATATTTAAAACGATAATATTAAAAGATCAAATTCAGTAATCACCAAATTAATGATGCATAGTTTATGACGCAATCCGCTTAACGGTTCAGTGTTTTCCTTCTAATGGTTTTCTATGGGAAGCCATTAACCTGAAACTTTGCACGTTGCATTTATATTCTGGCTTCATCTGGTAGCCTGTACAAAATATACATTATCAATAAGGTGTTTACTGAATGTTTTACTACATTATTACTTGATGCAATCTGTGTGTAAGGCCCGGCTCGATTCGACCCAATGACGGCAGTCGTTCAGCGGGTGAAGGGCTTTGCGTATTACAGTCTTTCCTTTTCACGACACAACAAGAACATTAAAATGGAACACTTTCTCTTATATATTTTGTCTCGTTATTTCATCTGACTCCATAAATGAAAAGGTTTTAATGATATCTGTGCATCATTAAATCATGAACGAATGATTGATTATTCCTTTCAGCTCCTTTTAATACTTTACCCGCTCAGATGTAGGGAAACTATATCGCTCAGAGGCCCTGTTTTCCACAGGTCTCACGGACACAATCTCGTCAGGCCCGGTCATCAGTCAGAGGTAAATTATGGTTATGTATCTAAGATTTGCCGTAAATTCACACGTACACAATCAGAGACATCGGATAACCCCCTTGGAGCCCCCTCAGAACTTGAGTTCAATTGTTTTTTTCAGTAAGGGTTTTGGCCACTATCAGATATGTTAGCAGATCAATATACTACACTCGTAATAGCTTTGGGTTGGTCAAAGCCTTGTTTAAAGTAACATTAAATCAAAAGTCAGAGGTATGGGCGTACCCGAGTTCAGTCTGATCAGACGGCGTTCGCCGTCCCTAAATGGAATTAACCCGCCCCTGCATCCAAGTACACTTAAAAGATGCCGGATATTAGGCGTCGCTAAAACTGACGCAGGCTTGCGGAAATATACGGATCCGCTACTCTAATAGGGAGAAAGCAATCTTTAGAGGCAGTTAGAATAGAATCAAACGTTACAATTTATTGACCAGGTAATCGAAGCAATAATTCAACACTCCAATGTTACAAGAATAGAATCATCAGTTAAACATAGCTGGAAATGAAAACTACACACATGTGATCTGTGTGGGCAATCAGCTTACAGACGCCTAACCATAGCTGGAAATGAAACTACACACAAGTGATCTGTGTGGGCAATCTGCTTACTGACGCCCAGAACTTTGTGTCCCCTTTCCTTATATACCCAGATAATTCAATAAACCTACCAAATGGTGGTATTATAATTAGACTTTAGAATTTGCAACCAAATGGCTCCTGATATCCTGTGGCAGGGAATGCTTATTTACATACAGGAGGTGTTTGGAATAGGAGATCAGGGGGAGGGCACATCCCTAGGCTGTACACTATACTTCTCAGATTTTAGAACTTCTTTTAGCTTTTCATTATGATTGGGAGAATGAGACCATTTTACCAGGCGCACTGAGACATTTCAAAAGATATCAAACATGTATGGTTACTTTTTTGCACATATTATATTGCATGGATTTTCAGTGAATTCTAGGTGGTGAGGGGAGGGGGAATGGTGTCTGTACCAGGTCCATCGTGTAGACCAGGGGTTCCCAAACTTTTCAGCCCACGACCCCCAAAATAACGGTGCCAGGGACTCGCGACCCCCACTATCCTCGGAGGTGGTTAAAATATACAAACGTTGCGCACAACCTAATGACAACACAAAAAAACACAACGGTCTAACAACCAAATAAAAAAAATTTATAGTCATTTACTCATTCGTTTAATTTCAACATTAACCTCACCTAATGAGATGAGTGGGTATTAACCAACGTTTAATTTCAATTCACGAGTTCACCCTTACATTTAATCTGATAGCAAATGGTAAGCATATTTTGGCTTGCTGTCCTGGGGGAGGGCTCCGAGCCCGGAACATGGCCCGAACCCAGAGAACTCCCCCGTCCCTGATGAGGGATAAAATAGATTGGGGGTGAGGAGTTGGGGTGGAGGAGGGATGCCGGAAAACTGTCACAGGACAGAGGTAGGCAGGCTGCATCTGTATATATATATGAACGCATTGTGCTCATTAGGATGTTAGCTAGACGAGTTGCACCTGTGCCAAATTGGTTGATTATCTGATCGTGCTCCTCCCGAACCTTGTTAATAAAACATCATTTCACGAGTTCACCCTTACATTTAATCTGATATTAATTTTAGCTATTATGCCGCCCGCAGCTGGAACCAGCTTCCAGAAGAGATCAGATGTGCTAAAACATTAGCCACATTTAAATCCAGTCTCAAAACTCATCTATTTAGCTGTGCATTTGTTGAATGAGCGCTGTGCTACGTCCGAACTGACTGCATTGTATTTTATGTATAATCATTTTCTATTTAACTGTTTTAAATCTCATTTTAAATCAATTTCTATATCATTTTAAATTTCCTTGTTTTATTATTTTTAACTTCTTGCTTTTATTGCTGTGAATGATTATTTCACTTTCTTTTATGTAAAGCACTTTGAATTACCAATGTGTATGAAATGTGCTATACAAATAAACTTGCCTTGCCTTGCCTTGCCTTGATAGCAAATGGTAAGCATATTTTGGCTTGCTGTCCTGGGGGAGGGCTCCGAGCCCGGAACATGGCCCAAACCCAGAGAACTCCCCAAAAGAAGCTTGAGGCATGGGACAGCGGCCAGAGAGCGAGAGTTAATTGCTCCCCAAAATATGCCTGCTGTGGAGAGATATGGATTGGGGTCTGCAAGGTAAAAAGGAGGCAGGGCGACTGGTGAGCTCGTGCGGTGCTCGACGGGAGCTGCGGCTTGCAGCGTCGGACTGGCGAGCCCTACATGCCGCTGGAAGAGGAGCACGATGGTAGATATCAAATGAGGGACTCTCGCTGCGTCCGGAGGGAGCTGTGGCTCTGCTGCACCGGAAGGGAGGGTCCCTCTTGCAGCTGAAACGAGGCGCGGTTTGACATGTCGGATGGAGGGCTCCCACTGTGACTAGAGGGAGCCTGCGGCTCTGCTGCACCGGGAGGGAGAGCCTCGTCCGTCGCCGAGTATGCAGCATAACTCCAACGACGGACGGAGGGCTCACCCGGCGACTGGAGGGAGCCGTGGGTCTGCTGCACCAGCAGGGAGAGCCCCGTCCGACACTGAATAGGCAAGGAGATTCGAGGCGCGGTTGACGCATCGGATGGAGGGCTCCCATGCAACCGAAGGGAGCCAGCGGCTCTGCTGCACCGGGGGGGAGAGCCTCGTCCGCCGCAGAGTATGCAGCATAGCTCAGACGACAGACGGAGGCGTCACACTGCGACCGAAGGGAGCCGTGGGTCTGCTGCACCGGAAGGGGAGCCCAGTCCGATGCTGAAAAAGCAAAGAGGCGTGACTGATGGAGGGACTCTCACTGCGTCCGAAGGGAGCTGCGGCTCTGCTGCACCGGAGGGGAGAGTCCCCCTTTTCAGTTTAATGCAAGGCGCGGTTTGGCGCGTCGGAGGAAGGGCTCCCGTTACAACCGAAGGGAGCCAGCGGCTCTGCTGCACCGGTAGTGAGAGCCTCGTCCGCCGCCGAGCGCGCAGCGCAACTCGAAATGACAGACGGAGGCGTCACACTGCGACCGAAGGGAGCCGTGGGTCTGCTGCACCGGAAGGGGAGCCCAGTCCGATGCTGAAAAAGCAAAGAGGCGTGACTGATGGAGGGACTCTCACTGCGTCCGAAGGGAGCTGCGGCTCTGCTGCACCGGAGGGGAGAGTCCCCCTTTTCAGTTTAATGCAAGGCGCGGTTTGGCGCGTCGGAGGAAGGGCTCCCGTTACAACCGAAGGGAGCCAGCGGCTCTGCTGCACCGGTAGTGAGAGCCCCGTCCGCCGCCGAGCGCGCAGCGCAACTCGAAATGACAGACGGAGGCGTCACACTGCGACCGAAGGGAGCTGTGGGTCTGCTGCACCGGAAGGGGAGCCCAGTCCGATGCTGAAAAAGCAAAGAGGCGTGACTGATGGAGGGACTCTCACTGCGTCCGAAGGGAGCTGCGGCTCTGCTGCACCGGAGGGGAGAGTCCCCCTTTTCAGTTTAATGCAAGGCGCGGTTTGGCGCGTCGGAAGAAGGGCTCCCGTTACAACCGAAGGGAGCCAGCGGCTCTGCTGCACCGGGAGTGAGAGCCCCGTCCGCCGCCGAGCGCGCAGCGCAACTCGAAATGACAGACGGAGGCGTCACACTGCGACCGAAGGGAGCCGTGGGTCTGCTGCACCGGAAGGGGAGCCCCGTCCGATGCTGAAGAAGCAAAGAGACGCGACTGATGGAGGGACTCTCACTGCGTCCGAAGGGAGCTGCGGCTCTGCTGCACCGGAGGGGAGAGTCCCCCTTTTTGGCTTGATGTGGGGCGCGGTTTGGCGCGTCGGAAGAAGGGCTCCCAGTACAACCGAAGGGAGCCAGCGGCTCTGCTGCACCGGAAGTGGGAGCCCCGTCCGCCACCGAGCGCGCAGCGCAACTCGAAATGACAGACGGAGGCATCACACTGTGACCGAAGGGAGCCGTGGGTCTGCTGCACCGGAAGGGGAGCCCCGTCCGACGCTGGATAGGCAAAAGAGACGCGACTGATGGAGGGACTCTCACTGCGTCCGAAGGGAGCTTGCGGCTCTGCTGCACCGGAGGGGAGAGTCCCCCTTGCGGCTTAGTGCAAGGCGCGGTTTGACGCGTCGGAAGAAGGGCTCCCATTACAACCGAAGGGAGCCAGCGGCTCTGCTGCACCGGGAGTGGGAGCCCCGTCCGCCACCGAGCGCGCAGCGCAACCCGAAATGACAGACGGAGGCGTCACACTGTGACCGGAGGGAGCCGTGGGTCTGCTGCACCGGAAGGGGAGCCCCGTCCGACGCTGAAATAGCAAGGAGACGCGACTGATGGAGGGACTCTCACTGCGTCCGAAGGGAGCTGCGGCTCTGCTGCGCCGGAGGGGAGAGTCCCCCTGGCGGCTGGATATGAGGTGCGTGTGTGTTTTTTTTATTTTTTTATTTTTTTTTATTTTATTTTTTTTACTTATATTACTCACTGTCACGGAGCTTTAGTTCGTTCCAGTTTCTAAACTCTTCTAAGATCGCTTACTGGGCTATGTTTGAGGGACTGTACGTGATTGTACTTACTCGTACACGATGATAAACTTGATTAACCCTTTCGCACGTACGATCACACCGGTGTGATCAGTCTTGGCTGGTCCTAGAAGCGTACGGTCATTCCGGTGTAATTAGAACGTTCAGTGCGTCACGTCATCAACTGCCGAATTCAAATCTGCTTTCGTGCTTCGGCTGGCGCGGAGCCAGATCAGACGCGCTGAGCATTGTCATGTTATCACGACCATTCAATGTTTTCAACCATGTAATGCTTATTTTAGGCTTCAGACATTTAAACACGCATAAGTACAAGCAAAACCATACATTTATAGTTTGTGAAATACGTGCTGATTTCTATGGAAACGGCAACAATGATCATTACAAGTGTAATCTGATGACATGTTTTATTGATGTCATATACAGATTGTGAAGGTAACTATAGCGTTTACTCTGCTCTTCTCCCGGTTTGCCGTAGACTTACTTTAACGTGTTTTGAGAGGAGAGGATGAATTTACGTGTTGTTTATCCCACAGCTAGGATTCAGCGCAAACTAACATGGCGGCGCCCATCGGCTGGTATAGATCAACTAACACGGTCATTATAAGAGTGTTTAAACTACCAAATACGTTTACTTGCGCATATTTCAGAATATCAGATATTTCATAATATGGTGGGGATGTTTGTGAATATGTTGACTAAAAATGGAAACGAGAAAGCGATCCACATGTTGTACGGAACTATGTAGCTGCGTGTGCTGTGTCACGTGACGAGCATGACGCGTTGCCATGGAAACAATAAGGTGATACGTTCTAAAATAACGGTCGCCCAAAAACTCACGCTGGGGGCTCAGCTAGAATATTTTAAACTCACGTGCGAAAGGGTTAAACTTATTAAACTCGTATATTAAGAATTTTATCATTGCAGATGGTGTAATTGCTGGTTTTACAGTTCAGTTCTGTTGTCTGACAGAAAATATGTAACGTTGAATAACAGTTTTATACTGGACACTCGCGTAGCTGGTGGATTTAGCTTGCGTCGGTTCTGGGCAGGGTATTGTGGCAGGATTAACTTGGGGGCATGAGATGGTCGAGTGAGCTACTGACCTGCAGACGGCGCACAAAATATTGGGACAACTGAAAATACTCTATTGTGGAGATCAGAGTCTAGTGCGCCCCAATAGGGGCACTGATTCCACTGAGAAACACGTACCGCGCACTTGGCTGAAAATAGTTTATGGTACGTGTAGAAATGGGCTCCGCCGTGAGATAGCGCGAGTTCCGCAACTATCGCTAGATAGTCATTGAGTTCGCGCCATCTATGGGGAAAGACCGAGCAAACTGTTTCCGTGTAGCGGCCGAAAGCTATGGTAAATTCGGAAAATGAGAGGGGGCGGGACGAATTGGGAGTTGGATTTTTTAAGGTAACCGAAAAATCTCCGCAATCAATTTGACGGTGGGTTTCGGCGGGCGGTAGCAGAGAGAGGAGAGATGAGAGATCGATGTCCGTACCTGTGAGGATCTGGGTTTTGATGGTGTTGGGTACGGGAGGTGGTTCCAGGGCAGCAGCATTTGACAGGGTAGGTAGGGGGACTGCTGTGAATGGGGTGAACTGCGATTTGGATGGGATAGAAGGGTTGGAAGGAAGATAGAGGGGGGCCGTAACCGTTTGCGGAGGCAGCCTCACGCACGGATTAGCCCCTGGTGCTTGGGGAAGCACGTAGGAGGAGGTGGAAGGGAAGGAGGGAGGGGTCGTAGCCGTTTGCGGAGGCAGCCTCACGCACGGATCGGCCCCT
This sequence comes from Oxygymnocypris stewartii, assembly GCA_003573665.1. Taxonomy (NCBI): domain Eukaryota; kingdom Metazoa; phylum Chordata; class Actinopteri; order Cypriniformes; family Cyprinidae; genus Oxygymnocypris; species Oxygymnocypris stewartii. Next base: position 8,628 of record QVTF01022356.1, on the reverse strand, counting down.
GATGCTTGGGGGAGCCCATAGAGAGAAGTGGGAAGAAAAGAGGGAGGAGGCCAGTGAGACTGTGTTGCTGGCTGGTGATTTCCTGCATGGACGTCTGCCGCGGGGGCTGCTGGCCATTGATAGGAAAAAGAAGAAGCGGGAGGGTAGTAGTAAGGAGGCTGGGCTTGAGCGGCTAGCGGAGGCAGCCTCACGCTAGCGTCTGCGGCCGAGGGAAGAAGGAAGAGAGTGGGAAGAATAGGAGATTGGGAAGTTATGCCCGTGTGCGGTGCTGCGCGTGACGCAGTAGCCGAGGGTGCCGCGGTGGTTGGTTGAGAAGAGAAGGGGGGCGGCGCCGTGCGAGGAACGGCCGAGTCTGGGGCGTGGCCCAGGCTTGCTGACGGCCTGCTGCGTCTTGACGCTCGCGGGGAGCCGGAACTTGATCTGGAAGATAAAGTTGGAGAGACATGATAGTTTCTTGTCTTGCGGGCTTTGGATACCTTTTTTGGGGTGGATGTGTTGGTTTCCCCCAGGGAGACGTAGAGATCGAAGAGCTGAGTTTTGCTCAACTTCCGGGAGAACTTGACGTCGGAGTTTGACGATGCTTGTCTCAATCCCGCGACGGTCCATTTCCCGATAGGAGGGATGGATGGTGAAGCTGAAGCGTATGATGATGGTGGGGATTGTAATGGCTGTCTTGATGGTGGAGGTGAACGAAGACTTTGTGGCTTAGGAGAGGGAGTAGCTGGCCTTGGGGGCCTCCGCGTGCTGAAGCCTGGGGCTCGGCAGTGGAGCCTGGCCGAGGAGGAAGCGCTTTGGAGCCTGCCGGAGGAGGTGCCTTGGAGCCGGAGGCTTGACCAAGCCGTGCCTTGGAGCGGGTGGCTTGTGATGGAGCGTCGGGTTCGTTGTCGGATGAAAACGACTCGAGATCAGACATTTTCTGGCAGACGAGAGAAAGCTGGAATGCCGGAAAACTGTCACAGGACAGAGGTAGGCAGGTTGCATCTGTATATATATATGAACGCATTGTGCTCATTAGGATGTTAGCTAGACGAGTTGCACCTGTGCCAAATTGGTTGATTATCTGATCGTGCTCCTCCCGAACCTTGTTAATAAAACATCATCAAAAATAATATCCTAAGCCTAAAGCGAAAAAATGACCTACGTGCACATGTCGGAATGTTTAACATGGTGCTGTAAATTGATCGTTTATTTGTCGTTAATCTGTCGTAATCACCTCAGGGGTCGCGATCAAATGGAAATAAAATCAAAAGGCTGATGGCTTTTTTATTTGCATGTTTTTTTAATGTAACCATTAACTACTACTTTTTATTTTTTGTTAGTTATGGATAAAATATTTTATTTCTAATACTTAAAAACATTTATTTGATTTCTGGAAATCATCGCACGACCCCCCAGGGGGTCACGACCCCTACTTTGGGAACCACTGGTGTAGACCATCAGTACAGGGTGTGAACCCCCCAGTGTGCTGCGTCCTGGATGCTGCTGTTATATATGCAAGAGATATTTCCTGTTGATTTTTAGGAGGGCCTTTTGTCCTCTCGAGGGGGGGGGGGGGGGGGGGCAGACATGCTGGCTCCAGGTTTACAGTTCCTCTCTTTGGCACTGTTTTGGGCCACTCACGGGGTTCCCTGCAGTGTCACTTCAGTCGTTGTAAGGTGGGCAGTCTTAAGGGGCTGAGGGTTAGGATAGTGTTGGTGGATGCTTTTACTGATCTGATGAGGTGTCGGAAATAGCAACATTGGAATAGCGTGAAGGAGAAGATGAGTGCGCTTCCAACTGCGCAACCTCGAAGTACCCAGTCCCACCAGGTATATGCAATCTGTGCCGATCGGGTAGATGAGCTAGACAGAATCTGTGCAGTCTTTCGCGCCAAGTTTGTCTCCACTTGCGCTTGAGAAAGGTGGTACTCTGTTAGGAGGATGACGTTCTGTACCAGGTCCATCGTGTCGATCAAGGCTTGTGTTCCGTGTTCATAAAAGGTGTCGTCCCACCATGGGGAGACCTCTGCGTCCTTTGGCATCCTTCCGAGGATGTCGATCTGGCCCATAGAAAAGTCCTCTGTCACTTCCAAGCAAAATGAGTGATCAGCAGGACAGGTCAGTCCTCCATATGTGAACGAATTCATCTCACTGATGACACACCACTGTGTATGAGACACCTGGATAGCATTTGAATGGCCATGCAAAGATTCAACATTTATGAGTTTGCTATCATTGGGAGAGAAAGGTTGTAATGTGTTACATGTACAGACAACATAATTGTGAGTTTCATGACAACAAGTGCGACTGGTAAATAAGGTCTCAGTACCCTTCAACGTCATATATCCAGTGAGGTGATCCCATTTAATTACCTGATCTTTAACTACCATGCCAATGGATTGAATATTAGTGGAATTTGGATAAACTTGATCTGGGTGGATTAAAGGAAAAGTGGCAAAAAATCCAATACAACCAATACCAGTTTCCAGTATACATCATAATTGTGGATATTAATTCTGAATACTTTACATTTTTCATTTTTTCCGAAGAGAACCATCTATGTAAATCTAAAACCTCAATTAAATCGTTCAAAACATGCAAAAAATCCAATACAACCAATACCAGTTTCCAGTATACATCATAATTGTGGATATTAATTCTGAATACTTTACATTTTTCATTTTTTCCGAAGAGAACCATCTATGTAAATCTAAAACCTCAATTAAATCGTTCAAAACATGTCTCGGGGTCTTGTGAAGACGAAGATCTAAAATTTCCTGTCTTGTTGCAGTGAATAAATCTTGTGCATATGATCTGCAGGCTAAGTCACGTTCGATGGTACGGGTCTGATTGAACAATGTGTGGCTGATCGTTAGAAGCGCCTGCGCCTCGGAACGAACCGCTTTGATAATATTATCATTGCTATTGGTGAAGTGTTGGAAACCAGTGGCCATCTGATCTGTCAACCATGTGGAATTGAGATTGTTTGGTTATTTTATAAGTGTTGGCTGCTGAATTAATTGATCCGAACAGGCCGGCTATACTGCTGAGCAGGTCTCGTTTTGAGCGAGCAGGTGGAATTTGGACGGCAAGTCTGTCTTTGTAATCAGAAATTAAATCATCGATTCGTGACTGTATCCATGCATACGACTCATCATTAGTATTACAATGTTTTGTATAGGCAGAGAGTATATTGGAAATGTTATAAGTTACATGTGTCATTACCAAATTTACATCATGTAATAAAGACTTGTTGATGTTTCCTCTAATCAGTCCACCAGGAGGAATTGAGTGCAATTCTGGACACTTTTTGGGTTTAGTGTATCCACAGGTGGTCAAATTAAAACAGTACTTAACAGTCCATGAACAGTTGTGTGGATTGGTGAAATTGTCTATGCTATGCGAACAATCCCCGACACAATACATTCCTTCCTTTCGGTTGGTCCAGACAAAAGTTTTTGGTTTTGGCTCGTTAGGTGTGTACGACGTGAGATCGTACATTAGTTCGGTGAATCTCATATGTGTGTCATTATGTGTTTCTGTATGTGTGCACCTATATGTTGCAGGTTCCAAATTTTTAACATAGTAGCACAATTTTGGGTCTATGCCATTGTTTTAGTTTTTTCGTGTAGTGTATGCATGTTACCTATTGTGTCACCTGGATCTATTTTAAGTCGATACCAGGCAGTGAGGTTGTGCATGAATTTGGTGCTCGAGTGTGTCCTGAAATGTTTCTTTGTAGGTGGGTGGGTGTTACCTGAACTACAACAAATTTGTGGTGTGCAATTTGGATCCGGTACTAATCCGGGAGGCCATGTAACTGTCTCTTTTGGTGCGATTGTGATTTTTGTGTGGATGGCCCCTTGGAGTGTTACGCAACACCCACCTCCCACATTTCAGGTTGTGTGTGAGTGATTGGTGCTCCCCAGAGTGGGAGGATTTGATTCGCTACTACTCGTGCCACTGTGTCTGCACTGTTAAATTGGAAAATTTGTCAGTTATCACAAGGCAATAACGATATCCCCCTTTGGCACTAGGTAGTGGGCTTATGAAATCCAATTGGAGTAACTCCCAAGGTCCCTTGGGTGGCTCTGGTCTACACAGTTTTGTACGGCCAGGCTTGCCTTGGTTAATGGTGGCACATACGATGCATGTGTCACACCATCTTTGAATGTCTGATGCCATTTTGATTGTATGGTGTCACTGTCACTTCTCCAACACAACACTAGGGGGAGCACTATCTACTCTCAGGCCTAAGTAAAGAGGACTTTACATTTATGCATTTATTTAATTTTAACTTAATAAAATTATTTTAATTAATTATTATATATTTTTTCTTTTTCTCTTGAGTTAACCAGATCACCTAGGGAAATGAAGTATGGCCTACAGGTAGTGCCAGACTTGTGTTAAGTCTGAAATTAGAATTTGTGGTTTCTAATTAAAATTTATGATGTTATAATTAAAATTAATAGGATCACTTAGGATTATAATTTACAAGTGTAATCTGCAATTGAGTTGATAAACCAATATTGTTGCAAAATGTAAACAGGAAGTGTAATTAATTATTAAATGTAATTAGAATTTTCGAATTCATAATTAATTATTACATTAATTTACGGCTTCTAAATCACTAGTTTTGGATTCCCATAATAATAATTAAAATAGTTTCCAAACTTAATCATTCCTCATTGTGTCATTAACATCATCAAAAAAAAAAATAATAATCTGTATCTTAATTACTTGTAGACGAAATCTGATAATAATAAAGGTTTTACTGTGATTGTCAAATTATAAGATCGCTTGTGATTTAATCAATGGATAATGTTGAAATCATTTTATCAATGAAATTAATTTGTAATCAATTATGACATTTAATTAACAATTAAAAATTCCTAACAATATCAACTCATCCACTGAAGTGTTTAAAATCAGAAAAGCGGTTATAATTGAATGAAATCAAAATCACCATATTATCAAGATGATGAGGTAATACTAAATTATCTTCTTATAACCCACCAGTTATTAAGCTGGTACCCGCAAATGTTAAAAGACTTTAATCAAATGTTAATTCAACCGACCTGTGAAATTTGTGTCTAGAGCATTCTTCGCATGTTAACGGGCGGCTGATTGTTGTGATTTCATCATCCGCATTTTTCATGGTTTTTAACACTGCGATTTTTAACTGCTTTCTTTGGCGAGTCGTTTGATTTTGTTCGGGTCTTTATCGGGCTTCGCAGGCTCAGCTTTTCTGGCCACAGGCTCACACGAGCTCGGTTACGAGTTTCTCTGTATGGCCTAATGTTATACGCTAACGCAGATTTTGATTTTAGTTTGAGTCTCTAACTCAGTTTCATCCAGTGCTGCTGTGCTTTCCCTGAAAAGACATGTTTCTCGTCTAATTCTTATCACCACCGGGTTTTTCGGTTCCGGTCTCAAAAATGGGTATTCCGACCCGTACTACAAATGTGTCTATATGGTGTAAACAATATTTCCCTCAACTTCTAAAAGGCAAAAAAAATATACTTACCACAGCAGCTGGATATTGATGAGAAAGAGATCAAACCTCATGTCCCAAGGAGAATTCAAGTCGGATGTCGCGGCTGGAATGACGTACTCGTCTCTGTGAGAATCACGTTCTCGTCTTTGTGAGAATCACGTCCTCGTCTTTGCGAGAATCACGTCGGGGTCACCACTGTAAGGCCCGGCTCGATTCGACCCAATGACGGCAGTCGTTCAGCGGGTGAAGGGCTTTGCGTATTACAGTCTTTCCTTTTCACGACACAACAAGAACATTAAAATGGAACACTTTCTCTTATATATTTTGTCTCGTTATTTCATCTGACTCCATAAATGAAAAGGTTTTAATGATATCTGTGCATCATTAAATCATGAACGAATGATTGATTATTCCTTTCAGCTCCTTTTAATACTTTACCCGCTCAGATGTAGGGAAACTATATCGCTCAGAGGCCCTGTTTTCCACAGGTCTCACGGACACAATCTCGTCAGGCCCGGTCATCAGTCAGAGGTAAATTATGGTTATGTATCTAAGATTTGCCGTAAATTCACACGTACACAATCAGAGACATCGGATAACCCCCTTGGAGCCCCCTCAGAACTTGAGTTCAATTATTTTCTTCAGTAAGGGTTTTGGCCACTATCAGATATGTTAGCAGATCAATATACTACACTCGTAATAGCTTTGGGTTGGTCAAAGCCTTGTTTAAAGTAACATTAAATCAAAAGTCAGAGGTATGGGCGTACCCGAGTTCAGTCTGATCAGACGGCGTTCGCCGTCCCTAAATGGAATTAACCCGCCCCTGCATCCAAGTACACTTAAAAGATGCCGGATATTAGCCGTCGCTAAAACTGACGCAGGCTTGCGGAAATATACGGATCCGCTACTCTAATAGGGAGAAAGCAATCTTTAGAGGCAGTTAGAATAGAATCAAACGTTACAATTTATTGACCAGGTAATCGAAGCAATAATTCAACACTCCAATGTTACAAGAATAGAATCATCAGTTAAACATACCTGGAAATGAAACTACACACAAGTGATCTGTGTGAGCAAACAGCTTACTGACTCCTAACCATAGCTGGAAATGAAAACTACACACATGTGATCTGTGTGGGCAATCAGCTTACAGACGCCTAACCATAGCTGGAAATGAAACTACACACAAGTGATCTGTGTGGGCAATCTGCTTACTGACGCCCAGAACTTTGTGTCCCCTTTCCTTATATACCCAGATAATTCAATAAACCTACCAAATGGTGGTATTATAATTAGACTTTAGAATTTGCAACCAAATGGCTCCTGACATCCTGTGGCAGGGAATGCTTATTTACATACAGGAGGTGTTTTGAATAGGAGATCAGAGGGAGGGCACATCCCTAGGCTGTACACTATACTTCTCAGATTTTAGAACTTCTTTTAGCTTTTCATTATGATTGGGAGAATGAGACCATTTTACCAGGCGCACTGAGACATTTCAAAAGATCTCAAACATGTATGGTTACTTTTTTGCACATATTATATTGCATGGATTTTCAGTGAATTCTAGGTGGTGAGGGGAGGGGGAATGGTGTCTGTACCAGGTCCATCGTGTAGACCGTCAGTACAGGGTGTGAACCCCCCAGTGTGCTGCGTCCTGGATGCTGCTGTTATATATGCAAGAGATATTTCCTGTTGATTTTTAGGAGGGCCTTTTGTCCTCTCGAGGAGGGGGGGGGGGGGGCCCAGACATGCTGGCTCCAGGTTTACATGTGTAAAAATAACTGGCGGTCAGTGGAGCAAAGCTTGGTTTTGCCCTCCAGGTGGGCGTTCCTATAATGGTGTGACGTCAAATGAAAACTATCAATTGATGTCACTGAGCAAGCTTTACAGCTTTACTCGGGAACCAAAGCTGATTACGTGACACTGTGGCAGCACAGCGCTGTGAGATCTAGTGAGAATCATTCAAATTCACCTCAGAATGAATAAAGGTTGCTGTGAGATCTAGTGAGAATCATTCAAATTCAGCCCAGAATTGTGTGTCATAAACAGTAGGGATGGGAAGATTCCCTGATTCGCTCGGTGCACCGGCAAAAAAAGTTAACGATGTGATGTATCAGTTTAAAAAGTGTGCATCGGATTTAAGTTGGCATTTGTATCACGATGCATCGTTTCTAACATATTTGCATCTGTAAAAAACTATTTATATTTCATTACTAGTGGATGCGCTACACTTTTATTGTTTAGAAAGTGACCAATAATCTGTGACCAATATTATAAATGTAGATTGATTTCTCCTCGAGAAACTGTTTCTCAAGCGCATTCTCTTATCACCGCTGCGTGTGAATATGACAAATCACAACACTGCGGATACCCGAGGAAAAGCGGGGATTAAAGTCCAAAACCTAACTTGAAATAAACTAACAAATCAATCGGGGCTAAAGCGTTTATAAATGACAATGTAAGTTCACACAATCTAACTAATTTGTGTACGCTTATTCTTAAGCAGCCCTTAATGTCAATCGTGGATCAAATCGATCCACCATGACAAACAGTGAATATATCTGTGCTGTTTAATGCATTTGAGACATTTTGTTTTCCTCAGTGTATAACTGACATGTCACGAGTATATTTTTCATCTGTAAATGTTAGAAAGTCATGCAAATATATCCATTTTGCTGTCAGGAGTGGACGAGCTAAACAGACAGAGCTCAATAATTCGGAGTCAAATATGCATGTTATGATAGCAGTAACTGTAAAGGGACTATTGTAATTGGTAAACAAAATGTAAGCTAATACAGTCCTAATTACTAAGCTCAGATGAGTTAATGTGTTTCTTACAGCAGTTCAAATGTAGTTTTAATTTGGTGATTTTAAGTTTAGTGATTGTTAAAGAGCAATGTTAGATTGTAATGTTCTAATGCTATCTGTTCTAACTATAAAAGGTACAGCTGTTATAAAACCAGAGAGAAAAGCTACATGGCTATGATAGTATGTGAGGGAGTCAGTGGTAATATAATTGCATTCCTATTGGTCAGTGTTAGAGGAGCTCAGCTTAGCCTGAACCAGGTTAGCTTTCCAGCATAAGTAGCCACAGTGACTGAGGTTGATCTTTGTTCAATTTGATTCATGGAACCAAATCATTTGACTGTG
>QVTF01022355.1:47500-57193 GCA_003573665.1 Oxygymnocypris stewartii | reverse complement strand
GATCATTTAATTTAAAATTACATTATTACAAGTGTGCAAAGAAACAGTAATGCAAGTGTCTCTGTTTAAGTCACTTAAGTGGCCTTTTACTTGATTTATATTGTATTATTTGCACATATACTGTATGATTTGAATGCAAGTTGAATCTTTTATTTTGGGCGCCTGTGTTACTCCAGATGCTGTCTTTGTGAACGCCAGCGATCCGTCTAACGGCTCCGTGTCGAACCGGAATCCTAATGAAGGTGATAACGATGAAGAGGAGGGTGTGAAGCAGGCCTTCGTCACGCTGCCGTCAGAAAACACGTCGTCCTCTCAGAAGAGTTCAGTCCTGCAGGTCTTTAAAAGGTTGCCGTTATATTTCCCCAGTCAACGCATCAGAAACCATCACAGCCTGTGGTTTGTTCTGGACGTTATATATGTTTGTTCTGGATTATAATAACAGTGGTTTATTTTCATCATCACCGTCATCTCTCTGTCTCCAGATCTGGGTTATGGCCTTCTCTGTGACGTTTGTGTTCACAGTGACTCTGTCAGTTTTTCCTGCGATTACGGTGGATGTGAAAAGTGGTGTATGGTGGAAAATGGGGTACGAAACACACATATTCATTTATTTACTTTGTAGTTATAATAACAGCCAATTCGTTAAAATCGTAGCCCTAAAAGGAAATTTATTTAACCATAACCATTAATTATGTGTCAAATCAATGGTGGTGATAATATATTGTTTTATGAATTGGGGCTTTTAATTTAATAATAAATAAAAAAAGTTTAAAGCAAGACAGGTTTAATTAATAGATATCACCATGCTTTCCTTAAATATTAAATTGAGGCATTATCTAACTAAATATGTATTAACTGGCATACATTTCTGGAAACATATATCTGAGCATTAGATCAAGTTTTGCTTGGGCATTTTGGATTTCTCTCTTTTTGTGTATCACTCCATAACTCAGAAATGCTGTTTTAAAAAAAATAAAGTCATAAAATGTATAAATCCGGTAAACAACATGTGAACCCTTCAGGACACAGATGGGAATGAAACTGACGTTCGGTGTGTGTAAGCTCTCCTGAAGTGGAGATAAACACACAGCCTCTAAAGATATGAATTGCAATTGAAATCTAGTCGTAAAGCAATGGCATGTAATAAATAAACACTTACATGTGTATCTTGCATGATTTCTTCTTACTTTATGGAAGCAAAATCTCCAAAGTAACCAGTGCATGAAAAAGCAATAATAAATACTAACAGCACATTCAGAAACTAAAAATTGAGATCAATCAATGAAATCCTTTAATGACAGATTTCTACACAATTGTTTTAAGTCCTGATCAGATGAATGCTGTCTCTGAAGAATCACACTTGCAGGATGATTCGCTGTAATGTGCATCAGGTTTACGTCTCCCTCTTTCTTTCAGAACGGTACTTCATTCCTGTTGTTTGTTTTCTCATCTTTAATGTGATGGACTTTGTTGGCAGAACTGTCACTTTAGTATCTAAGTGGGTGAGTGCACTATTATGTGATTATTTCGTTAATGTATTTATGTTTCACCACCAAGAGAACTGCTTTCTGCTTTCTTAGAAATGTTTCTATACCTGAGTGAGAGTTAATGGCACGTATACAGTTCCCAACTATAGAATTGGTCAAAATGATCAAAGCGGACTGTGAAAAATATTATTTGGGTTTTTTGTAAAAAGTGTAGCCTTTAATGAAAACTAAAAATACATTCTTAAATATATTTATTAGATATACACTACCATTTAAAATTGTAGGGTCATATATAAAAAAATTAAATCCAATTACATTTTTTATATATATATATATATGTAGTTTATTTTTTAAAATATATTCATATTTTTATTCAGCAAGGATGCATTAAATTGATTAAAAGTGACAAAGAAATAATGTTACAAAAGAATCCATATCAAATAAATTATTTTAAACGTTGTATTTAATCAAAGAAAAAGAATCCTCAGAAATGTCTAAAGAATCTGTATATTTCGGTAAATATATATTATTTAAAACACTTGAATATTATGTTTCTGTGATTGAATATAAAGAAAAGAGGATAAACAAGCATTCGTGACATTTTTCCACAGCCTAAGAGAAATTTATTTTTTTATAACTGCTTGGTGGGGCTCTCATACAGTTTGTAATATTTGGGGCATAATTTCTTCTGTGTCTCCCCCGCAGCCCTCTAAAGACAGTCGTTGGTTCCCGGCGTTGGTCGTTAGTCGAGTGATCTTCATTCCGCTGCTCGTGATGTGTAACGTGCAGGACAGAAACTACACGCCGGTGCTCTTCTCAAATGATTTGATGTTTGCTGCTATCATGGTGTTTTTCTCTGTGTCCAGCGGATACTTTGTGTGTCTGTCCATGACGTACGCGCCACAGTGAGTATGCACGCACACACACACACACACACACACACACACTCTCACTCACACACACACACACACACACACACACACACACACACACACGTTGGTTTTTATGGTTTACGGGGACTCTCCATAGGCATAATGTTTTTTATACTGTACAAGCTGTATGTGATTGCCCTACACCTACCCTACACCTAAACTTAGCCCTCACAGGAGACGGTGCATTTCTACTTTCCCCCCAAAAAAACTCACTGTATGATTTATAAGCGTTTTAAATTATGGGGACACTGAAAATGTCCTCATAAATCTCCTTCTCCTTGTAATACCTGTCATACCCATGTCATTATACAAATTTGTGTCCTCATAAACCACATAAACATGCCCACACACACACACACACACACACACACACACACCACACACACACACGCACAGTTCAAATGGAGTCATCAAGGCTGCCTTTATTTGATTAAAAATAGTAATATTTTAAATATTAATGCAATATAAAATAACTATTTTTCTATTGTAATATGTTTTAAAATGAAATGTATTCCTGTGGTCAAAGCTGAGTTGTCACATGATCACAAGTTTGGAGAAATGCAGCATTGCATCACTGTGTCACCAATGGATGCTCTGCAGTGAATGGGTGCCGTCAGAATGAGTCCAAACAGCTGATAAAACATCACAATAATCCACACCACTCCAGTCCATCAATTAATATATTGAGAAGACAAAAGCTGCGTGATTTTTTAATAAACAAATGCATCGAGGCGTTTTTTACTTTTGCTTCTGGCTAAAATCTATAATTCATAACAACGCTTCCTCCAGTGATAAAGTCCATCCTCTGCTGTCCTCTCACACTAAAATCCACACACGTTTGTTTAGATCTGTTTGAGGCTTGTAAACGCTGCTTGATCTGTGCAGATTTCTCTCCTGATTCAGACCAGAACACTTTATCACCAGAAGAAGCATTATTATGGATTATGGACTTATAGCTCGAAGTTAAAAATGTCTAAAAATGTTAAATAATGGATTTGTTTCTTATGAACATGCAGGACTGGTGTGGAGTGGTACATTTCTCCAAATCTGATGATCTTGGATGATCTGAGGATGAGGACATATTCATGAAATCTCACATGCTGATGTTTTTTCCTCTCTTTCCAGGCTTGTGGAGCCTAAAGATGGTGAGACGGCCGGCGCGTTGATGACGTTTTTTCTGGCTCTGGGTTTGTCGCTGGGAGCAGCGTTGTCGTTTCCTCTGCGGTTTCTGATCTGACGCTCGCTCTCTCTCTCGAATCCTCGGCTCTCAGGGCGTCTGCGATAATAAATCGGGTGCATAGTGATTCGGAGACTGAATCGTGATTCTCTCTGGAATCGATTCTGAGCTCAGTTTTTAACAGCAGATGCGGCCCAATGCTAGTTTTTAACCGCACACGAGGAAGAGCGCTTGTGCGTTCGGCTGAGTCATGTAAGTAGTTGCACCTCGGCTTTTATGCCGTGATATTAATATAAACTCGGCCCACTGTGAAACACTCTAGTAACTCGCGTCAACCTTTTCAAAGCTGTTTCTAAAGCACACAGCGCCATCTGCTGTTCACCACGAAGCTCAGAATCGACTCGAGAGAGAATTATGCATCTTTAAAATCTCAGAAGCATTTCTTGATTCACGATGCATTGATTTATTTTCCCAGCCCTGGTCTGCAGTGATGCTTCAAGGGCCTTCCACGGTTTATTCAGCAGCTTAAAAACATGCGTTCAGAGTCTGCACGCTTGTAGTGAAGGGAGAAATGAAGACTGCTCTACAGTCCGTTTAAAGGGACAAAAAATAAGGCATTTTTCTATTATAACAGTGATAACTGTAGTTTTCATCACTGCCATAGTCACAAGTGGGGCTGTATGATATATCAAATATTCATGGTATTTTACTATTATTTTGTTGGTACATTGAAGAGTTGTTTATTTCTGTAATCGGTTCAGAAAGTCTGTTTCATTGAACGTTGCTCTAGTCTAGTTGGTCATATAGTTTTTTTATTGTATTAATTTTTTTTGCAGGGCTGGTCATAATTTTAAGTCTAGCATAAAAAAAAAAAAAAGATTGGTCTTATTTAAATAAAAATAAGATGTGTGTTTATATATATATAATAGTATGTAAAAACACACCTTATCGTTTATGTTAATTTCATAGAGAACAGGATACATTTTTTTCGTTATTGGCCAGCCCTACTAGACATTAGTATTATTATTATTATTGATACGAGACCATCAGAACAATAGATTATGGGATGAAGGATTTTTTTAATGCTGTTTAAGGGGAAACTATTGCATTCAGGGAATTTTTAAGTTTTGAAAGGGACATTATTATTTACTTTTCTTGTATTTTCTATATATACAGTGGGGTCCAAAGGTCTGAGACCATGATCTCACTAAAACCTCCAAGTACAGTTTTGGGAAAAACATGTCTTTCATAAAGGACAGCATCTCTGTTTCTGCACTACTTATAGGTCCGTAATCGCGTACGCAAAAAACTAACTATAAAGTACGGACTACTTTGCACAAAAGGTCAAATTTCTGTGCATTAAAAGCACACAACATGCTGTTTGCCCAAGTCATGCTGGGACTCATGGATCATCAGGTTTTACTTTTCCTCAGACTAGTTTCCTAATAGTGCATTTACACGAGTAATCTCAGATGTATGGACTTTGTGCTGTGATGCATACATCACCTGTAACCTGTTCAAACATGCACAGACAGACATCTGTCTCTTCTTTTGTTTCTGACAACAGTGAATTTAATCTGGACTCTTAGACCAGTTTTCAATTGGAGAGAATTTCTCAAAATAAATACAAAAATTACCCAATTTGACATTATTTCCAATTTGTAGTTTCGTAAAGACTCGTTAATCATGATTATTTCATTCTGTGGAAGGAATGAACTAATAGTGTGTTGAACATATGCTTTATCTTTTTGTTTGCATTACGTATTAATATTCTCCAGATGTTTTAATTGCATAGCATTCCCGCCACTTTTTTAGTTTTTAATAACTATAAAGACAAGTAGGCTTATATAGTCACCATATTGTATGAAAGAAATACAAAATGTTTAGTCTGACCACATTAAACCGCTAACTCGTGTATCAGACATGCGTGTGCTTCTGTAAGTGAAGAAGTCAGAGCTCGTGTGGAAACGGCCTTAACCTGACCTCTCCTTGCACTCGTGTACAGTATATGAAGCTGTGTTATGCTGGAATGCACATAGTGCCATATGAATGTGTTTTAATAGAACCAGGGATTATTAGTAAACGAGTCGCCGATTCTACGTGTCCGTTCCTGCAAAAACACCCGATTCATTTACAGTCATAACGCCTCGATAACTACAATCAAAGCACCTTTACTGGGCCAGTCTCGCTCGTCTGTGGTGACGGGGTTATGGGATTGTGTTTGAATATTAAATATTATCAGATTTACAAGAACACGTTCTTGACAATGACTGAAGTGTCTGACGCTTTGTTTTTTACATTCATTGTGTGATGTGTAACCGTGCAAGTTGCTTTTTTTATCTCTGAAAAGTTGTATAGAAAATATGACTTCAATAAAAAAGGGATGCATTTTTTTGCTGAAGGTCACTTTTATTTGTGTATGTAGTGAAATCCAATATTGTATCAGAGGAAAATGTCATTAAACACAATATATCTCCGTAGTTTGCTCTACATCCAGCTGCAAACGTCTTGATGAAGGAAACGCTTCAGAAATGTCATTAAATGCACTGATGCGTGTTTTTCTTTTCAAAGAAATCGTTCGTATCAGCACATTGCTCACATAGTTTCTACAATACCAGTCTGTTGTGTCTGTATAAAACAAGTTATTATTAAGAAGCAAAGGTGGTTTCTTGGATATTTTGAGGTTATCGTCCAGATCAAGTGTTTTGATGATTAATATCCTATAAGAGTGTGTGCATGTACACACGTTCAGGACTCGTCCTGTTCCCCCGTCAGTGTGCCCAGGTGAAAAACAAGTGCACTTCCATAATGTACTTAAGTACAAAATTAGTGCGTCAAAATCGAGCACTTTAAATACTAAAGAATCATTTTTAGTATTTTAAGATCATGTAAGTCTACTCAACTGTGGGACACTGTGAATATGAACTTAAGTGCACTTTTAACATACTATCTCTATTTAAAATAAGTGTACTAGTATATGAAAGATGGGTTCAAGTGTACTACATGTGGTAGCTAAATACATTTTAAATACAGAGATAGTATGTTAAAAGTGCACTTAAGTTCATATTCAGTGTCCCACAGTTGAGTAGACTTACATGATCTTAAGAAGTACTAAATCATAATTTTTACTATATTAAGCACACAATTAGTGTGAGAAAATAGAGCACTAAGTACATTATGGAAGTTGTTAACCTGGGTAAAACTAGCAGTCTTGCTTGCATGCTTTCATTTAAAAATAATAATTCTGACAGTGGTGTGTAATATCAAACATATTGAGGTCCTTTGATCATAAAAGCAGCTCTATTTGTTTTATTCATGCTATTAGACTTTTTCAAATACTAAACAGCTGTGCCACTGCTGCTTTAAAATATATAATTCTATTCAGTTCGTTTTCTCCCACACATAAATTGCACACAATATCATTGACTTATTTTCCCAACAGCTGATGCTAGATGCAGAGCCTTTAACCCTCCGGTTGTCAATTTCACATTTGCTTCTTGTTGAAATTTGGTAAATATTTATCATTTATGGTCATGAATGTGCATGCAAAGTTTTAATGCACATTAGTTTTGAATATGTGGTCAAAAGGACCCCCCGCCCCATATTGACCATAACTGGTTTCAATGCAGTTTGCCAAAAGAAAATTCACTTTGCGTTTATTTAGATGAGTTTGTCAAAAAAAATACAACAAATAACAAACATAAATATATGTGGGTCAAGTTGACCCCAACACTAGAAATAGATGGGAATTATTACATTAGTCTCTGACGAGCTAAAATAGAGGTTATATCTGTTTTGACATGAATTGTCAGTGTTTTACACAGTGTTGGTTTTTGGCAAATTGCATGGAAACCAAAAGGCTCAATTTACAACAAAGTTGTACACCCAGTTTTTTTTTTACGCTACTGGAAAGATATATTTGTGCATTTTCTATTTATCATGTGATGGAAAAATATGTCATAGCCTGATGTGTAGCCATGAGCATTGAGCGAGTTAAAGCACAGACGCAGTGTAGTGTAGTAGTCTGCTGGTTTCTTCACAAACTAGCAGAAAACATCTCCATCATCCAGTGTTTAAACAACTACAGGACCTGTGTGTTCATGACAGCACAGCGAGTGTGACGGTTCCTTTGGTTTTCTTCAGAATACAGACGGCCTCCTCGTGAGTGACTCCCTCCAAACTCTGTCCGTTAACAGTGATGATCTGATCCCCGCGTTTCAGACGCCCGTCCTCTGCCGCGGCCCCCTGAACACACACACATGCATGCACACAGACAGAGAGAGACATACACACACACACACACAGACAGACACACACAAAGACACACAGACAGAGACACACACACATACACACAGACAGAGAAACACACACAGACAGACACACACACACACAGAGAGACAGACACACACACAGACAGAGACACACGCACAGACACACACAGAGAAAGACACACACAGACAGAGACACACACGGACAGAAATACAGACAGACACACACACACACACACACACACAGAGAGGACAGACAAACACACACACACACACACACAGAGACAGACACACACACACACACACAAAGAGACAGACACACACACACCACACACACAGAGAGAGACAACAGACAGAGACACACACACACAGATAGACACACACACAGAGACAGACACACACACACACACAGAGAGAGACACACACACACACACACAGAGAGAGACAGACACACACACACACACACACACACACAGAGAGACAGGACACACACCACACACACACACACAGAGAGAGACAGACACACACACACACAGAGAGAGACAGACACACACACACACACAGAGAGAGACAGACACACACACACACACACAGATAGAGACAGACACATCACCACACACACAACGGTACAGACGAGAGACAGCACACACACCACACAGAGAGAGACAGACACACACCAGACACACACCACAGAGGAGAACAGACACACACACCACACACACACCACAGAGAGCCAGACACACACACAGAGAGAGGACCAGACACACACACACCACAACACAGAGAGAGAGAGACAGACACCCACACACACACACACCACACAGAGAGAGACAGACACACACACACACACACACACACAGAGAGAGAGAAGACAGACACACACACAGAGAGACAGGACACACACACACACAGAGACAGATACACACACAAGAGAGACAGACAGACACACACATACACACACACAGAGACACACACACACACACACACACAGATTATAATGCATCTGTCAGTGCTTTGCCACACAAGCTCGCTGTGCACAAGCGTTACCTTGCTGAAGACGGTTTTGACGTAGATGGGAAGGTCACCGTGAGGACTGCCGAATCCACCCACGATACTGAAGCCCAGTCCGTCAGGCCCTCGCTCCAGACTAATGCTCTTACACTGCGGAGGACTGGACAGAACAGAGAACAATCACGCTCGGCGGCTTTCAGTCAACTTTATTCATTGCATTCTTTTATATTCATGAAACAATGCAGTGATTAGAAGGGAAACTACAAATGCACGTTTGACAAAAGACGGTCAATTAGGAAAACTACCTGGCC
Source organism: Oxygymnocypris stewartii (assembly GCA_003573665.1). Lineage (NCBI taxonomy): Eukaryota > Metazoa > Chordata > Actinopteri > Cypriniformes > Cyprinidae > Oxygymnocypris > Oxygymnocypris stewartii. The sequence continues at coordinate 48,007 of QVTF01022355.1, read as the reverse complement.
ATATATATTTCTTACCTGATATGCAATTACTAACTGGCCAAAATTGATTAATTAATTCACATGTGATTGTTTAGCAGTACATTTTTTTATATATTTGAGATAAAAGAGCACAGCACAGGTAACAATATTTGATTATATTCTGAAAAAGTTTGGCTGCAATTATTTTTGTTAATGAGGGTGTAACCAGTTATTGACTCTACTCTCATACAGGTGTTATAAAGCCTTAATTAATAGATTAAAGATGTTCTTGTAACGCTTCATGAAAAATAAAAACACTGTACGAGCCCAGAATTCATGGATTTCTGGATTTAAAAAAAGGATATTTGCATCATTATTTATATATCTGGCAACAGCAACAACTGCCAAATTAAAATGAAACATTGTCAGGAAATAATCAGGCAAATATTGCAGACGATGATGCATAATATATTGAGAGATAAATATGATTTATAATGACACTCTTGTCCAGGAGAGCCTGAGCCGTCTCCAAACACAGTCGAGTTTCTA
>QVTF01022355.1:0-45000 GCA_003573665.1 Oxygymnocypris stewartii | reverse complement strand
CCACTCCAACTAATAACAGAGGTCAGAGGTCAAACCTGCTTAAAATCTGACAACCACAGTCTTCAAGAACAAACTCGCTCACTGTGTGAGAATGTGTTTTGGGATCACAGCGTCAGTATCAGAGTTATCAGATGAACATTGACGGATGGATGTGTTCACCAACACAACACAACACAACACAACACAACACAAAAGAGTGTGAGTCTTTAACTGTGTGAAGGGTTTCTGTGTCAGACCTGACTGCTCTGGGACAGACGGCGCTCGGAGTGGAACGGCCCCGCCTTAAAACGACTCACGTCCAATCGGATCGGACCAGCACAACTCTGAGGGAAAACAAAACCAGTTTACATGAGTGATACAAAACCAGTTTACATGAGTGATACGAAACCAGTTTACACGAGCGATACGAAACCAGTTTACACGAGCGATATGAAAACAGTTTACACGAGCGATACGAAAACAGTTTACACGAGCCATATGAAACCAGTTTACACGAGCGATACGAAACCAGTTTACACGAGCGATACGAAACCAGTTTACACAAGCGATATGAAACCAGTTTACACGAGTGATACGAAACCAGTTTACACGAGCGATATGAAAACAGTTTACACAAGCGATACGAAACCAGTTTACACAAGCGATATGAAACCAGTTTACACGAGCGATACGAAACCAGTTTACACAAGTGATACGAAATTAGTTTACACGAGCGATACGAAACCAGTTTACACGAGTGATACGAAATTAGTTTACACGAGCGATACGAAACCAGTTTACACGAGCCATATGAAACCAGTTTACACGAGCGATACGAAACCAGTTTACACAAGCGATATGAAACCAGTTTACACGAGCAATACGAAACCAGTTTACACAAGCGATATGAAACCAGTTTACACGAGTGATACGAAACCAGTTTACACGAGCGATATGAAACCAGTTTACACGAGCGATACGAAACCAGTTTACACGAGTGATACGAAATTAGTTTACACGAGTGATACGAAACCAGTTTACACGAGCGATATGAAAACAGTTTACACAAGCGATATGAAACCAGTTTACACGAGTGATACGAAACCAGTTTACACGAGCGATATGAAAACAGTTTACACAAGCGATACGAAACCAGTTTACACAAGCGATATGAAACCAGTTTACACGAGTGATACGAAATTAGTTTACACGAGCGATACGAAACCAGTTTACACGAGCGATACGAAACCAGTTTACACAAGCGATATGAAACCAGTTTACACGAGTGATACGAAACCAGTTTACACGAGCGATATGAAAACAGTTTACACAAGCGATACGAAACCAGTTTACACAAGCGATATGAAACCAGTTTACACGAGCGATACGAAACCAGTTTACACGAGTGATACGAAATTAGTTTACACGAGCGATACGAAACCAGTTTACACGAGTGATACGAAATTAGTTTACACGAGCGATACGAAACCAGTTTACACGAGCCATATGAAACCAGTTTACACGAGCGATACGAAACCAGTTTACACAAGCGATATGAAACCAGTTTACACGAGCAATACGAAACCAGTTTACACAAGCGATATGAAACCAGTTTACACGAGTGATACGAAACCAGTTTACACGAGCGATACGAAACCAGTTTACACGAGTGATACGAAATTAGTTTACACGAGCGATACGAAACCAGTTTACACGAGTGATACGAAATTAGTTTACACGAGCGATACGAAACCAGTTTACACGAGCCATATGAAACCAGTTTACACGAGCGATACGAAACCAGTTTACACAAGCGATATGAAACCAGTTTACACGAGCAATACGAAACCAGTTTACACGAGCGATATGAAACCAGTTTACACGAGCCATATGAAACCAGTTTACACGAGCGATACGAAACCAGTTTACACGAGTGATACGAAATTAGTTTACACGAGTGATACAAGTGAATTGGTTTTCACATTCAACTAGATCAATCGCATTTTTTATATATAAAATGACACGAGAAGGAGCCAAACTCAAAGTTTAAAAAAGTATCTTATTTATTTTAAACACTTATTTTAAAGTCATTGGTGTTTGGTGATGAGTTTGTGTCTCATTTAAAGTCACACCAGAGGTGTTCAGCTGCTTTCTGCAGACCAGTCAAGTTCTTCCACACTGACTGAATCATCATTTCTCTTTGATTCTTGTCTTATACACAGAGACACTGTCATGTTAGAATAGAAAAGGCTCCTGTACAAACTATTACTATAAAACTAGAAGCTAACAATTCCCTAGAATTTCATTATATTAAACATTAAGATTTGTACTCATGGAAATTACTAAAGTAGTCAAACCTTTTATTAGAAGGGGTGCCAATACTTTTGGCAATATAGTGTATATCTGATACGTATGAATGTTTGAATATCTTTCAATAACGATCAACTGTAAAAGACAGTGGTTTAACCGAGCGACTCTGACGATCACCTTGAGCAGCGCAGCCACATACTCTTGAGTGGCTGAGCGAACATCCTCGCCGTTAACCGAGAGGATCTGATCGCCCTGCATCAGCCGTCCATCAGTCTCCACCGCTCCACCCTTCACAATGTCCGACACGAACACGCCTGTGTCGCTCCTGAGACAGAGACAACAATCACTGACACAAGAGCGCTTCATTGTACTGCATGTGCACTTGCAGTGTACGTCAGATCTTAAGTATATTTTATAAATATTAATAAAATAAAAGGCCACTAAAGTGACTTAAAGAGAGACACAAACCGTTTCATGACTGGTTCTTAACACACTTAAGTACACTTTTAAAAAGTGACCTTTGTAATAATCAATAATAATAATCAAATTAAAAGTTTTACATTTAAAAGGTTTTAATAATATTTTGTGTTTAATTGAAACACACTTATTTTGATGTGTTGACTAACATAGCGAAACATATGTAAAGTACTTGTTTATCATTTTAACTGAAGTTAAATTTACATTTAAAGTATAAAATGTTGTAACTGTTTTACATGATTTTTGTTTCTTGATTATATAGTATTCTCCAGTACAACTGGAGTTAAAAGTTGGTTGTAACATGATTAAGTAAAAAAAAAAACACTTAAGTCCTACTTAAGTAAGTTGCAATGTTCAGCTAATTGCATTTGATATTAAATTAATACAATTTAAAAATTACATTTAATTGCAATTAATATGCATTTTAGTGTCTAAAAACATTGCATTTAATTCACACTTAAGTATATTCGGTAACACTTTATTTGAGGTGTCCTTGTTACACGTTACATGCACTTAATGTTATAATGACAAAAAATTATGCATAATTACATGCAAGTAGCCATAAGCCAAAACCTAATTAATAATAATATATAACCTAAGTAGTTAATTAATATTACTCGTACTTCTCTAATTTTACATGATGCAAGTATAGCCGAAATAACAGCACAGCTATTGTCATTATTGATGTGTATTTGATTTCATCAGACGACAGCTCGATTATCAGGATTGTTGTGCAGATTAACATCTTGGAAGAGAGTTATGTAGTCTTAATGAGTTGCGTTTCAGTCTTTATTTCATATTCATCCTGTTGTCTGACAACAGAAACAGTAAAATATATAAGTGAAAACTGTTTTATTGAGAATTTAGCTGCATCAAAATACACTATGTGTGCACAGAGAGGAAAACAAATGCAATAATAAATAATACATGTACATTTTGCATGTTCAGAAGAAGTGAGCTGCCCTGTCCTGCAAAAATTTAAACAGGTTTGTGTCAGTAAATTGCTCAGTGCAAAGAAAGAGAAATGATGTGAACCTGGAATTTCATTTTTTATGTGTGTAATAAACATGAACAGGTTCTTTGGAAAACATCTATGACATTTGAAACATGTCTAGTCTTCATGATCTATGTTAACTATGGTTTCAGTAATAATAAACATATGTTGCCTAAAGCATCCATATTTGTACATTCCCATGTTGATTAGAGTATTAAAAACTTGAAAAGTATTAATTTAAGGTACATTTAGAACAAATAAAAATGTGTGATTAATTGCGAGTTAACTAATGACAATCATATGATTAATCACAATTAAATATTTTAATCGATTGACAGCCCTAGTTTAGATAAAAGATGCTAAAACAACTGCGTCCTATATGAATCTAATATGGAACTCAATTCTGATCAATGTGCAAAAATATGCAGACACCCCAATTAACTATTTACTTTAAACCACACTACTGACTAGTGGCTTTAACTCGTGCTCTAGTACTAGTACCTTCTCCCGATGATGCTGAGTCCGAGGCCGTGGCCTGGTTTCTTCTGAAGCTCGACGCTCAGCGAGTCCCACAGCTCCTCCTCCTTATACTGACCTTCATCTCTGAAGACCGCCAGACGCACACACTGCGGAGTCTGCCTCAAAACATTGATACACTCGTCGTGCGTTGCCACGCGCAGATCTATGCCGTTCACCTGAGAGAGACGTGAGTTACGAGATGGATGAAATGAAGCTGGCATGACATCAAAGCGCTAGTCAGAAGAGTCGTGATTTTACCTCCAGTATCTGATCCCCTGCCCACAGGCGGCCGTCTTTAGACGCGGCTCCCTCCTCGTATACCTCGTGAATTATTATAGTGCCCTGAACACAGACACATACAGTCCTTATGAATCAGTTCCTACGCCCTTGTGTGCTTAATTGTGCTGAATGAGCACTTGTAGACTTCAAATCTTATAGTATATTTATTTTATTAATAGTATATTTACAAAAAAAACTGTAGTTGCAGATAATGTAATATTAGTGAAATAAAAGGCCACTTAAGTGACTTAAATAGTAAAATTAAAGATTTTACTCGAAAGTACATTTTTAATTATTATATTTTATAATATTAAACACTTATGTTCTGATAAGGCCAGTGTTGCTTTGGTATTATTTATATATTATTATAGTGAAATACTTTGAGTTAGCTTTTATTTTAATTTTTTATTATTTGTAATATGTTTTTGTCAATTGTATTAGTTTTCGTTTCTTTATATTTATATTTAGCTTTCATTAATGTCTTTTCAATAATATCTCTTTTATTTTTATATTTTAAATGTACCGTTTAATTTGAGCTTTTAATACATTTTTTCTATGGTTTTGTCATTTTTAATTAGTTTTTTATTTCTATTTACCTTTTATTAAAATTAACTTATTTATTTAAATTTTTTTAGTTAAAAGGTATTTTGAGTTGTAGTAATTTTGCTATGTGCTTTTGTCATTTTAATTAGTTTTTGTTTTTAATATTTGTAATTAGCTATTATATATATATATATATATATATATAGCTTTTTTATTTGTATTTGTACATATTTTATTTTAGTACTTTGTCTCAAACTTGTATTATCTCTCAGTTCAGCGGCCAATATAACATTTTTAATTTATGTTATAATTGAACAGTTTTTAGTTTAAGCTTTTCAACTAATATTTATATTTTATTTTATTTCAGCTCTATTTCACTTCATCAATAGTTCAATAAATAATTTTACTTTTAATTAATAACAATGAAAACTATGTTTTCTTTAAGTTCCAACTTTTTGAGTTGAAGACTGTAAATAAAATATGGATGGTGGAAGATAATTTATTCACCAGCAGCGTGTCACAGCCGCCCACGATGCTCAGCCCCAGTCCTGTTCTGCCCTTGCAGATCTCTATAGTGGTCTCACAGCCGGGGATGATGGGACACGTCGCCGGATCAGACGCCAGTGTCGCCGGTGTGGAACATCTGCTCGAATCTGCAGCACAATAATCACAAGGACAGAGATCAGCTTCTGATTTATTCATCAACAAACTCGTTCCGTTTTACTTTAAGGTCCCTAGACCCCGCCCCACTTACTCCTGATTGGCTCTGCCTCTGATGATGTCAAAGAAACCAGCGGCAGGCTGCTTGCAGCGTCTGATCCTGAGCAAATCTGATTGGAGGAGGAGGTGGAGTCAGTGCTGTGCTGTGCTTTCTGGAGGAGTGACTTCACCTACCCCAGGTATCACTTCCGTAATGTACTTAAAGTAACGTGAGTGTACTCTTGAAACACTCTTGAGTGTACTAGTGTATGAAAGATGGTTCAAGTGTACTAAAAGTGGTAACTAAATACATTTTGTGATTCACTTAGATCAGAGTTTTGCCCTATGCTTTTGCTTTATTAAAAATATTTTATTCTCCTTTTGCATTACACATAAGTCAGAAAGTCATGAGGGTTTGGAACAACGCAGGTGAGTAAATAATGACATAACTGACTATTGCTTTAAACTCTTACTTCAAAACATTTCACATTTGAAAAGAGTTTGACCTTTTCCACGGAGAATCCCAGCACCATCTCATCATCCACGGCGAGCAGCTGGTGTCCCGGTGCAATCTGATCCTGAAACACACACACACACGCGCACGCACGCACGCACGCACGCACGCACGCACGCACACACAGACACACACACACACACACACACACACACACACACACACACACACACACACACACACACACAAGGAGAGAGAGAGGTTAGATATTAGCATTATAGTATATATTGTGTTAACATATTAAAACAAAAAGACAGTATTATTGCACACTGATGCACACATTGAAATCAACTGTGAATTATTTTTATGAATTATTTCCATCCAAAAAATTGCCTTGAAATGTATTTTCCAAATGTTAAGGCATGCTTAATTGTGATTGGTTAATCACAGCATTTTGTGTTCAAATATATTTGTATAATGACCCCAGAAAACAGTTTCTTTTTTTCTGTGGGGTTTATATATATATATATATATATATATATATATACACATACACATTAAACAAGGTTATTATTGACTAAAACCATGAGAAAAAAAACATTTTGGTAACTTGAAATTAAAAGAGCTGAAATAAAACTTAAACTTATTTAATTTGAGCTAGTTCTCAAGGCAATATTTCTCAGTTCTGTTTAGATCAAGTTAAATTATTAAAACAACTGAAACTAAATAAAGTAAAATTAATACATATTATGTAGACATAAAAAAAAGAAATTGAAAAAAACACAAAACAAAATTACTTTGATCTTAAATTAAAGTAAAAACTGAAAATCTAATTCTAAACATTAAAATAACACTGTGTTAAAGTCAACATGAAATTCAAACCCTGTTTACTTTTCTAAAACACTTTGCTGCTCTTAATTGAGCACAATTAATCAATGCAAAAACACTTTGTTTTTGTAATAATCAAAATGTCACACAGGCACCACTACTCCCTACATTTCAAAAGCCTCTATTTCTCTCTGGCAGAACATCAGAAACATGTCACATTTGAAAAGTAAAAAGGGTTGTGAACATTGTTTCTGTTGTCTTTAATTTTGCAGCACAGTGATTCATACCCTTCCAGCTGCTCCGTTCTCATCCACACTCTCAATGATGCATCCGCTCCTGCTGTCATCCTCCTTCAGGACCAAACCCAGCCCTCCATCCTGCTTCAGAGAGAGAAAACACTGAACATCACCGGTACAGAGAGAGAAACACAAACACAGAGACAGAAGAGAGCTGAAGTGTGTGTCGCACCACAGGAAGAGTTACGTGCTGGATCATGTCTAGTGTTGAGCAGGGCGTCTCTGTCTGTGGAGAGAGAAAAAACTAATTCATGACTAAACAAATGAATAGATAAACATATGAATGATTGAACCAGAGGGTGAAGGGTTTAGCTGCTTAGCTTCAAATGCTGGTCCCTTAAAATCTCACTTATTGCTCAATGTTTTAGAAAGAACAAACAACCGAGTAAACAAACAAACAAACACGTGTATAAAGTAATGAATGACCAATCTTCTTGCACATATCGGGAATGTTTAATGTGTGTCGGTTTGCCTTCCCTTGTGAAAAAGTAGTACACCTGTCAATACTATTGACAAAGTGGTTGTTATGGAAAAATATTCTTTAAATAATATACTTACGTGTGAACTGAATGTTATGTTGTCAGACACTTAATTCAATATGAACTGTAGGTTACACTTTATTTTAAGATTTCTTTGTTGCAATGTAATTATACATTTAAGTATATGAGTAATATTAATTAACTACATGTACTTTCTAAATGGTTTGGGTTAGGATTAGGATTACTTGTATGTAATTACACATAATTCATTGGTATTAAAATAGTTTGTACATGTAATGTGTGTAACAAGGACACCTTAAAATAAAGTGTTACAAAAATGTATAGGAGTTTAAATTTATATAAAAAATAGTTGAGTGTATTTTTTCACTTAACTAGAACTTAATATATAATTTGTATATGTATTTTCTTTTGTCTTTGAAATATGGGAAAAAGTACTGCTGAATGACAAGCATTTTATACCAATTATAATATATTTACAATTAGACATATGTAATAAAGTGTCAATTTAGTGCATTTAAAATATATTAATTAAAATGTAATATTGAATAACAAACAGCAGTTAAAATGAGAACCTAGTAATTCACATTATTTGTTAGTCAACACATCAAAATAAATGCACTTCTTTAAAACATGATATACGATTATTAAAACATAGAAATTAAAATAGTACTTTAAAGTAAAACTTTTAATTTGACATTATTACAAAAATCACTTTATAAAAGTGTACTTAAGTGTGTTCAGAAACAGTCATGAAAGTGTCTCTCTTTAAGTCACTTAAGTGGCCTTTCATTAAATTAATATTATCTGCAAGTTTTTTAAAGATTTGAAGTACACTTCAAGTGCACATTCACTACAATCAAGAGCACTTCTTTTTCACGAGAGTTGAAAGTTGACTTGATTCTCAAAAGTAAAACAGATTCAGAAATTAAGTAAATAATGTATTTTAAAGTCTGGGTTCAGGTTCAGATGTGTGTGAGTTGACCTCTTTGTGTGGATCCGGTGAGTCCATCTCCTTCATCGGCCCGACTGCCATCTGACTCAAAGCATCTCTGTTCCTGAAACACACACCTCCCGTGTCAGCCTACAATCTCTTCAGATCAACACCTACACACCGAAACCTTCCACCTACCGGATGAAGATGATCTTGACTCTTGAAGGAGCGCTTTTAATGATGGCAGAGGCGTTCTGATGACTGCGGCCGTACAGAACCTGACCGTTTATCTGCCAAGACAATGAGATTCATCAGAAAATTAATCCGATCTGTTTAGCATGAAAACAGTGTGTGCATAACTGTATTGAATGTATTTTTAAAACTAGCAGATAATATAATATTAATGAAATAAAAGGCCACTTAAGTTAATTAAAGAGAGACACTTTCATGACAGTTTCTGAACAAACTTAAGTACACTTTTTAAAGTGATTTTACATTTTTGTTACGTTTTGATAATCTTTTGTTGTGCAAAAAGTATATATTACTGCATATGTTTCACCGTAAGCACTTGTCAGTACATTCAGCAGTACTTTAACCATATTTCAAAAACAATAGAAATAATTATGAAATGTGATGCTGGACCACAAAACCAGTCTTAAGTGTCAATTTAAAAATTGAGATATGATCGGACAATATTTGGCTGAGATATAAATATTTGAAAATCTGGAATCTGAGGGAGCAAACAAATCTAAATATTGAGAAAATAATCTTTAAAATTGTCTAAATGAAGTTCTTAGCAATTCATGTTATTAATGAATAAATAAGTTTTGATATATTTACGGTAAGAAATTTACAAAATATCTTCATGGAATATGATCTCTACTTAATATCCTAATGATTTTTGGCATACAATAAAAATTGATAATTTTGACCCATACCCATTGACCCATTTTTGGCTATTGCTACAAATATACCCCAGCGACTTATGACTGGTTTTGTGGTCCAGGGTCACAAATTATATATAAAAATGTACTTAAGTACCAACTTAAGTGAGTCAAAATATTATTTAATATAAATTGCATTAAAAACTACATTTAATATAAATGGAAAATAATATGCAATTATGTGTCTGAAAACATTACATTCAGTTTAAACTTAAGTATATTCTTTTAAAGTTCATAATAAGGTCTCTTCTTTAAAGTGTACTAAAGTGCACTTTTTCACAAGACTTCTTTTTTGATGTTTTACACACACTCACCTCTAACAGTTCATCTCCCACCACGATGTGTCCGTCTTGGCCGGCGGCTCCTTTGGGATCCATTCCCACCACAAACACACTCATGCGTGAACGATCGCGGTTCCCGGCCAGGCTCAAACCCAAACCTGCATGACCCTTCTCCAACTCGATCATGTGCAGCTCACCCAGTAAACGACCATACCGCTCCGTTACCTTTTCTTCTCAGACACACACACACACACACACACGCACACGCACGCACACACACACACACACACACACACACACACACACACACACACACACCACACACACACACAGTTAGATACTTTTAAATTACATTTGCAATCTGTAGTATTACCACAGCATATCACTGCAGTCCAATAACAGATTTAGTTCAGTACAGTGTGAATGGCCACATATATAGCCCTTGTGAAAAAGAAGTGCGCTTAACTGTATTGCATGTGCACTTGTAGTGTACTTCAAAACTTAAAAGTATATATATATATTTTTTTTTTAATTAAATGCCAATTCAGTAACTTAAAGAGAGACACTTGCATGACTGTTTCTTAACACACTTAAGTAAAACCTTTAAGTACACTTAAGTACAAAGTTTTTAAAAAGTTTGCACTTTGTAATGATGTCAAATTAAATATTTTATTTTAAAGTAAATTTTAATCTAGTCATTTTTTAAGAAGTACACTTAAGTGTTGACTAACAAACTAAAGCACATGTAAAGTACTTGCTTATAATTTTAAGTATAGTGTTATTCGATATTACATTTTAAGTAAATATATTTTAAATTTACTAAGTTGCAACTTCATCATTACAAATACATTTAAACACAAGACATACAAGTTTAAATAGAAACAACATTAAAGTATATTTTAGTTTAGCATAAACGCTTGTCAATACATTCAGCTGTACTTCAACCATATTTCAAAGACATTAGAAGTAATTATGACATGACATATAAAGATGTACTTAAATAATACTTAAGTGGGTTAGAAAATGCAATTTTATTGCATTTAATATAAATTTACACTAAATACATTTTAATTTCACTACAGTTAACTATCAACTAAGACTTGAAAATTAAGTTCCCACTTAACATATTTGGCAACACTTTATTTTAAAAGTGCCCTTGTTACACGTTACGTGCACTGACAATAGAACAATAGATTATGCATAATTACATGCAACTAACCCTAAACCAAACCTTCATTCTAAGCATACCGTAAGTATAAAAACATGTGCACTTCCATAATGTACTTAAAGTTCTCTATTTGTGCACACTAATTTCATGCTTAAAATACAAAAAATTATTATTTATAACTTGAAATAAACTTTAGACTGTCTAATGTACTCAACTCTGGTATTTTGGGACATCATGAATATGAACTAATATGTACATTCAACATCCTATCTCTGTATAAAAAAAAAAGATTTAACAACCACTTGTAGTACATTTGATTGTACTAGTGTATGAACAATGCTTCAAGTGTACTACAAGTGGTGACTAAATACATTTGTTTAATACAGATATAGTATGTTAAAAGTGCATTTTAGTTCATATTCATGATGTGCTGAAATAGCACAGTTGAGTACACTTAGATGATCTTAAGTTTATCTCAAGTACTACTAAATAATAATTTTTTGTATATTAAGCATGACATTTAGTGCGTAAAAATAGAACACTTTACGTACATTATGGAAGTCCACTTGTTTTTTTCACCTGGGATTACTCAGTACTTAAATGTGTAATTATTACACTGTAAAATAAAGTGTAACCTTATATCGTTATATTAAAGTATATTAATTCCATAATAAGTACTCTTTTTATCCTTCAGTGTCCTTCTTTTCCACCAGTGTCTCTCTCTTTATCTAGTCCAGTGTGAGTCAGTGTGATAGCCCTCTGCTGGCCGCTGTGTGTTATAGCCAATGTGAGACTCACTCCAGCTGTATCCGTACTCATCCTCCTCTTCCTCATCAGGACCGCCGCTATGCAGAGCGAGTCTGTCGGGAATCTCAGTCAGTGTGTCCGAGTCGGTTTCCCCGACATGTGGAACGATGGGCAGTGACAGAAAGCTTTTCCCTTCCTCTCGATTCAGCTGCCACAGTTTAAAAATAGGACACATTAAACAAGATATAATTTCTATCCAATTAGCACAGCATCCTCCATTAAACCCATGAAATATAAAGCGTACTATAATCAAAATCACATTTAACACATTAATCTGTTCTTAATTTCTCAGCACGAAGAACCAACAAATCAAGACATGCTGCTGTTCTGTAAAAACCTTCCAAATAATTCACTAGCCTGCTAAATTAATGTTTAATGAATGTATTTTTTTATTATTAATATCAGTTACAGTGTAAAATTGAGATTGCTAAAAATATTAAATTGTTACTGTACATAAGTCTCAAAAGTTGTTCCAAATTTGTATAACTTTTTATGTCAAACAAAAAAAAAGAGATGTTTAGCAGAATGTTCATACTGCATTTTGGTCTGTTCTTGATACAAAATTGCATTTATGATGCATTTTATTCTTTTTGGATTGAGTTTAACCCCCCCCCCCCCCCCCCCACACACACACACACATAGAGAGATAGAGGGCCACCTATATGCAAATATATATCAAATTCATAACTGCATATAGATGGGAGAGGAAACACACACAAGACACAAACACACACAAGACACAAACCTTAAACGGTGTAGGAGTGAAAGGATTAGTCGGATACAGACGGAGGAAAGGTCTACTGTGAGTGTCAACGGCCTACAGAAAACAGAGAATAACCAGCACCAGTGAGACACAGAGAGAGGGGGGGGGGGGAGAGAGAGAGAGAGAGAGAGAGAGAGAGAGAGAGAGAGAGAGAGAGAGAGAGAGAGAGAGAGAGAGAAGGAAAGAGGAAGTGCAAGAGCTTGTTCAGACTAAGGGTGAATCCCAATTCTCTGTCTTACCCCTTCCCCTTAGTTTTGCGTGTTCACATGAGAGTAAGGGCTGTCCCAATTCTGGTTTTGATCGAGGGGTAGGGCTAAGGGGAAGGGGTAGATACCCCTAAAAACCAAGCATTTTTGCGAGCTTACTTAAAACCAAGGGGTACCCAGAACACACTGCGGCCAGATCATCCAGAGAGTCCCATAAATGGAAGTATTTTCGGCTTAAATAATTGATTTAAAAATGACGACAGTCTTGTTTTGTGCTCTACACAGTCCTGTACATATATATTTGCAACCATGTTCTTAATTGTAACGTTTTTAAAAATCGCTATTTTTCCACGCTAACGTTACTTTGCTGATTTGCACAACAGTCCCGCGTTTCTCTGAATAGAGAAAACATCACTTAAACCCTCGACACACACACTTTTAGATGGAGAGTTTGTGATCAACACTTGTCTCCTCTGGTGACGTAGCAGCCAGCTAGCGATGATGTATGATGACGTAACCGTAACCAAGTGGTGTCTCATTTCATAGGGGTATGTTTTCACCCTTAGCGCTTACCACTCGATTTTGAGGGACAAAGGCTAGGGATAAGACAAAGGGGTAGGGGAAGGGGTCAGACAGAGAAATGGGATTCACCCTAACTACAACAGAGCACATTAAAAGCACAAAATCTGTTCTGGAGTCAGTTAAGAATGGGGCAAGTGACGGCTGGCATGAACCTCTGTGTCCAGATGTGACAGCCCACATGCTTTCTGTCAGTGATGGAATAGAATACTAGCTTACTACGTACTGAATACTGAGAAGTGTACACTAGGTGTACACTGATAGTTTTGAAAAATATTAATATGCAACATCACAATGTTTCATCACAATGCATGTGTGTGGCATTTAGTCATCAGTTGTGAAAATAGAAAAACTATTTCTTTTGCATTACATTAAAAAAAGTAAGTATTCCATGTGTTCCTACTGCATAAAGCTGCAAATAAAACAAACGTTTAATGAAAAACTTAAAATAAAAATAAATTTAAGCTATATAAAAATATTTAATGAAAATTTACTCGGTTACTAACGTAACCTTGGTTTCCTGAGATACGGAACGAGTACTGTGTCGAAGATGCTAGGGGGAACTCCTTTTTCTCCAAAACTGAAGCCTTTTTTTTTTATAACGCAGTGTAACTGCATGGCCATTGGTTTGTGCAGTGTGCTGCAAATAAACCAATGGCGGAAGCAGAGCTTCTCAGCCTGTGGCTGGAAAGCCTGCCAGAATGGGTGGGGCATATGGCTATATAATGTGGACATTCGCCAAGGCTCCTCATGTTACTTCCACTGAAGCGACGACTGAGTCGTGCAGCCGCATAGCATGGCAAAGTACGCAGTACTCGTTCCGTATCTCAGGGAACCGAGCTTACGTTAGTAACCGAGGACATTCCCTATCGATACTACACTTCGTACTGCGTCGAAGATGCTAGGGGAACCAATATAATCCCGCCGTGTCTATGCTAGGGGAACGATCAACACTTGAACTTGCCTTAGGCACCAGAGGGGCTCAGAGGGACCAGGTATTGTTCAGGAAAGCCCCGCAGAAGGTAATAGGGTCAAACTCATAGAGGTCGACCTAGCCTAGTTTGTCATATGACAAGAGTGAGCCCGTTATGCAGAAAGAACCCTGTAAGACTGGAACTTCCAGATTATAAAACCTGGCAAATGTGGACGGCGAGGCCCAGCCGGCCACCGCACATATCTCTACAATGGACACACCGCTAGACCACGCCCAGGACGAGGCGATGCCTCTAGTCGAGTGGGCGCTTACTCCCATGGGGCATTGTTGGCCCAAAGAAGAGTATGCTAGTGCAATAGCGTCAATTATTCATCTGGATAGTCTCTGCTTTGTGACTGGAGACCCCTTGGTGAGGCCGCCAAAGCATACAAAGAGCTGTTCCGACTGCCTAAAAGGGGCGGAACACTCGATATATATTCTCAATGCCCTGAACGGCAGAGTAGATTCAACCCATGGTCTTGCAACTGAAGTACCGAAGACGCTGAGGCCATGAGGCCCATCATCCTCTGAAACACTTTGAGAGGGCGAGGGACTCCATGTTTGAATGAGGCCGCGAGCTGCTGAATGGCCAGTGCACGTTCTGGTGTGACTACCTCCCTCATTCGTGCTGAGTCGATAACTGTTCCCAGGAACAAAATTCGTTGGCTGGGGGACAGCGCGCTCTTGGCACAATTGACCTGAAATTGACTAAAGTGGCTGAGGAGCATGGATCTGTGAGATAGAAGCTCATCCTCCGACTGGGCAAAAATGAGCCAGTTAACAAGGTAATTCAGGATGTGGATTCCCAACTGTCTCAGCAGGGAAAGAGCTGCATCCATGCACTTCGCAAAAGTGCCGGGAGCCAGGGACAGCCCAAAGGGAAGGAATGTGTATTGATAAGCCACTCCCTTGAAGGGAAATCTCAGGAACCCCCTGTGGCGGGGGGATGTGAAACTAAGCGTCTTTCAGATCCAGTGAAACGAATTAGTACCCTGGGCATATTTGCGAGAGGATCTGCTTCGATGTAATCATCCTGAATGGCCATTTTATAAGAAAGCGATTCAGATGTCTGAGATCGAGGATGGGTCTTCGATCACCATCCTTATTGGGGACGAGGAAGTAACGGCTGTAGAAGATTGACTCGCACTGAGATGGGGAAACCGTTTCCAAGGTTCCTTTCGCCAGCAAACTCATCACTTCAGCACGCAGAACGTGTGCGGTGCTGCGCTGAACCGATGTGGAGACCACGCCGCCAAATCGCGGTGGTCTGCGAGCGAATTGAAGTGTATAACCTTGTTTTATTATCCCCAGAACCAATTCTGACAATCCGGGGATGCCTGAGGCTTGTGACAAGGGGAAGAGGAAAAGTGCTCTTTTTTATGTTTTTTTCTTCTTCCTATAACAGCGATTGGCTGTGTGGGTGTTATGTGAAAGCACCCAACAGGTGGAGCTCGAGCACCACAAGACTGGCCATGGATCTGCCGATCGCCAGCTCGCTGAGGGTTTGGGTTAGACTTGTCCATTGAACAGAAGAGTTTTGCCTGGAACACTTGCAGGAACGCCATGGAGTGAAGCACCAAGGCCGCTTGTCCAGCCGATGACTAGGCTCGTCCAGCGACAGCTGAAGTAGTCCTACACGGCTTTGACGGGAGGGCGGATTTTGCCTTCCAGCCAATGGCAGAGATGCGCGGCCACTGACTCACCCAGGGGAGGCAGTCTGTCGTATCCTTTTTCTTCTGCACCGAGTGCTGAAATCCTCTACCCCGCTGCGTTTTCCTCGCAGGTCACTGGGAGGAAAAAAGCGGAACGGCGCAAGGTTACTCTCTAAAAAGAAAGCTAGCCGCAAGCGCAGAGAGGAGAGACTCATGTTTCAGCGTAGGCGGCGCCCAAGCATTAAATAAACTCATTGTGTTTGTCAGCGGCGTGTGTGATAAAAACGGCGCGGCATTTGCAACAGAGAGAACTCCTCTTATAACGGAGTTCTCATAAGAGAGAGTTGCCGGATAGCGGCAGGGAATCCGTGGACAAGCTGCTGCGGGCTGCTGAGAAGCGGCGAGTCGGCTGAGCAGAGAGAGGTCTGGATCCACTGCGATGGCTCATTCAACGGCGAAGGTCTCGTAGAGCAAAGAGCTTGTAGTCGTCGCTGAAGGAGAAGAAATCTGAGGAGCTTTGGCGAATGCCCGCATTATATAGCCATATGCCCCGCCCATTCTGTGCAACTCCGCCTTATTATTAAATAAAAAATTATAAAAAAAGGCTTCAGTATTGGAGAAAAATGAGTTTCCCTCTAGTGTCTTCGACGCAGTACAAAGTGTAGTATCGATAGGGAACTAAAACTTATACAAATTATAAAAGTTCAAAACAAAATGACAAAAAATTAAACTAAACCAAAATAATAATCTAATTTCAAAATATTAATAAATACTATAACAGTATATTAATAACACTGTCATGTCCTCCCATTACATGCTACATTACAGAAATTCACATTCTGTGCACAGTGAAGGTATTATACACTGCAGACATTATAATAGTAGTTGTTAGTACGCTATTCTCTGAGACAGCACCGCTAGAGACCGTTCACACAGCACCTGTAGCATAATGCATGCGGCTGGTTCAAATTTTGCATTGCTGAGCAGATTGGCTGGCTTTTACACAGCGTCTGAGAGTCTGAGTGTCCAGGGTTTTGCTAGCAAACAAAGTTTTGTTTACAGAGTAGTGGACTGCTGTAATGAGCACGTCTCATCCAGTCTCTGAATGTCCCAGGTTCATGACCTCAGAGATTTTGAGCTCTGTATGAGCCGCTAGCAAAGACTACATTTTTTTAACAATTAATTTCAAGGCCTTATTAATTTCCAGTTGTTTATGATTAGCTACTGGATAAAATCATAGCATGGTTATCAAAGTTAACAGAAAGGTCGCTCTCTTAGTGTAGCTCATGATGTTCCAAGCCGTACAAGGTCTTACAAATTCAATTATGCCAATACAATTTCATATAAATTATCTTAAACTGTGAAAAAAAAAAAAAAAAAACATGTTATTGCAAGATTATGTGGAAAAAAACAAACTTAAATCCAGTAATTAAAAAAAATGTAAATTAGAAAATTAGAAGTATTCTAAGTATTTTTTTAAAAGACAAGCACATTAACAATTACTAAAACATAAACTAAAAGAATATATGAAGAGTTCTTTTTCAAAAACAGATAACTCTGTTTTCAATTTTCAAATATCTTTTCTTTTCATTGTGCTTTTTCCAATTAATCTCAATCAAGCTGCAGTTTGAGTTATTTTGATTAGGTAAAAAATAACAAAATGTTACAGAAAATTAACACAATAAAAACATAACATAATAAAAAACATGAGTTTTGAAGTGATCTGTTTTTGCAAATAAACTCTTCATATATAACTAATTCAAAACATTAAACAGATAGCATATCATAGTACATTTCCATCGCTCAAACAAAGCTGTCTTGACTTCACAATAATTGTTTTGCTATTTTTCAACCTGAACTATAAATAAACTGAAAATATAAAAATAAAAGCTAATTCAAAACATAAATCAGCACTACAATAGTATATACTAAAATAACAATGCTATCATTGAAGTGGTCTGTTTACATTTCTTAAATCTGTCTCGACTTCAAAAGACTTTATGGTGTTTTTGTTATTTGTGGACCTTAACCTTGCTTAGTGTTCACTATATGAACTGTTGTTGTAATGTTTTGACTTTCCAACACAGCTCTTTGTGGTAATGAAAAGAGCTGCAGTAATTCTTAAAAACATTTAGCTTCACTGAAAACAATCATAAAGGTTTTAAAAACGAGCTGAGAGTGAGTTAACACAGACAAAAATGTCAGTTTTGGTGAACTACTTAAATGCAATAGTAATGGAGTCTATATGTGTGACCCTGGACCACAAAACTAGTCTTAAGTGTCAATTTTTTTGTTATGATAGGACAATATTTGGCTGAGATATAACTATTTGAAAATCTGGAATCTGAGGATGCAAAAAAATCTAAATATTAAAAAAAATAATCTTTAAAGTTGTCCAAATTAAGTTCTTAGCTTCATTTTATATATTTAAAATAAGAATGTACAAAATATTTTAATAGAACATGATCTTTACTTAATATCCTAATGAATTTTGGCATAAAAGAAAAATATCATTGTGACCCATGCTATGTTTGCTACAAATATACCCCAGCGACTTAAGACTGATTTTGTGCTCCAGGGTCACATATCTGTGATAAAGTCCCAGATTCACTCACCTTCTCACTGCTGCTCTTCAGATTGAAGGCTGAAATGTCCTCCACTGCATCCAGCGCAGATGTCTGCTGCTATTAAAAATTCAAGAAGAGTCCTCTTCAAACACAGTCCCACAAACTCTAATGTCATTGACAGGCTCTCTGTTGGTCCAGAAGATCTGAACTAAAGTCCTGCACAGTAATTAATGCTACCCCCTCGTGTTTTGTGCTTGTTGTTTAGTGCCATTGAAACAAAGCTATTTTAAAGTGCCATCTGCAGAGAGACATCTGCTGGGCGGGAATGAGGCATGGATCATTACGCACATCTGGACACGGACACTTTATAAAGGTTTGATGAAGAGAAGGACAGACCGCAGAGAGCCGGAATTTACACGTGCCTCGATACAAAGCTTCGGTAAGCGGAGATTTTTAACGAGATTCAACATTAGTACAACACATTAAATACTGTGTGGAGAGATAAAATTATTCATACTGTAGATTTCAGATTTTTTTACAGGATGAGATTTCATCGTGATGTGTTTTGAGTCAGATTATGAAAAAAGATTTACACTTTAGCATACTTATTTTAATAGAGTACTTACTACATAAATAATACACTTAAGTGCGAATTGAATGCTTTTGAACATTTAGTTTAATGAAAAGATTTTATAGTTAAAAATTATATTAAATGCAATTAACTGAATTTTAGATAACATTTTGGACCCACTTAAGTACATCTTTACGTTTAATTTCATAATTGCTTCAGTTGTCTTTGAAATATTGTTAAAGTACTGCTGAATGCTTTATGATAAACAAAATATACTTTATGTATTTAAATCTATCTGTAATTACGCATTTGTAAATTATATTGTTGCAGTTTAGGACATTTAAAATATATTAACTTGAAAATGTAATATTGAATAATACACTACGGGTAAAATTATAATTAAGTGATTTACATGTGCTTTATTATGTTAGTCAACACATACAAATAAGTGTAATGTTAACTGTCAACTATGTACTTACATTTAAATGAATAATGTAGTACAATGCACTTATTGTGTACATACATGTTTTTACATTGTTCTTATAATTAAAAAATACTTGCATGCAATTAATTTCTGTAATTACATTTATAATTACACTCTTGAGCTATCCCTTACACCTTAACCAAGCCATACCACCAAACCTGTCCCTAACCTTACCTGTATCACACCTCAATAGCAGCAAAAGTGTTTTTCAATACAATATAAACATACTAAGTATATTGTATTTATTTCTTTATGTAAGTTCATAGTCATTAAGGCCACTTAATATAAAGTGGGACCATCAAAACATTTCCAATCTTCACAAAAGTAAAGTAACCTAAGTTAAACCTAAGGATATACATAAAAAATGTGTAACATAACTTAATTAGACAAATTGATTTAATTTAATTTAATTTTGTAAAAAAAAAAAAAATGTTGTATAAAATAAAACAATTTTAGTCCAGCGCATTTACTTTACTGTAAACAAACTTGATTAACTTTTTTTACACTTCATTTTTTAAATGCTTCAGTAATAATCTGCTGATTGTCTTCTTTAAAAAGAGACACTCTTTAAGAGTTTGAAGCAAGACAAAAGATAAATAAAACTTACTGATTTAAAATGTATTTTAAAAGTGTACCTAAGTGTGTTAAGAAACAGTTTAAGTTACTTAAGTGGCCTTTAAATTCATTAATATTATATTATCCGTGCATTATTATTAAAAGTGTTCTTAACACACTTAAGTACACTTCTAATTTGACATTATTACAAAATGCACTTTTTAAAAGTGTACTTAAGTGTGTTAAGAAACAGTGTAACTTACTTAAGTAGCGTTTAAGTTCATTAATATGATATTATCTGCACAGATAATATCTAACAGATAAAATATTATTTTAAGATTTTAAGTACACTACAAGTGCACATTCAATACAATTAGGCACAATTATTTTTACAAGGGACATTTTTATTCAACAGAGCATTTTACTGGACTGAAAGTCATATATTGTCATAGTTCATAAGTTTTTTTTCCTGAAGACCGCTAGTGTATATTTAGACTAAAACACACAAAACCTTCAAAATAAAACATAATCATGGAAAACCTTGAGGAACAAGGAAGAGTTTTCTAGAATGTCCCACTTGATAATCACACACACACACACACACACACACACACACACACACACACACACACACACACACACACACACACACATGTTGGTTTTTATGGTTTACGGGGACTTTCCATAGGCGTAATGGTTTTTATACTGTACAAGCTGTATGTGCTATTGCCCTACACCTACCCTACACCTAAACTTAGCCCTCACAGGAGACGGTGCATTTCTATTTTCCCTCAAAAAAACTCACTCTGTATGATTTATAAGCGTTTTAAATTATGGGGACACTGAAAATGTCCTCATAAATCACCTTCTCCTTGTAATACCTATGTCATACCCATGTCATTATACAAATTTGTGTCCTCATAAACCACATAAACATGCCCACACACACACACACACACACACACACACCTACACACACACACACACAAACACACACACACACACACACACACACACACACACACACACACACACACACACAGAGGCATCTTCGTCTAACCTGTGGCGGTTTGTACGTAAAGCAGGATTTGGGGTAAGGATGGAGGGGTTGCTCTGAGCACTTCAGCTGTAGCAGGGCTACAGGAGGTTTCTACAAGCACAACACAGAAGGTTAGCAAGCCAGAATCACCCTGCGCCAGTATATCAGCTTAAACACATTTCATCCTGCGAGACGAGTCATTAAAACATCTAATATGTAAACTAGAAGTGGCTTTATTGAAAAAGGAGGCCTGCGGGTAAATCAAACTAAGTGGAGGACGTGTCTCGGGACATTAACAACAAAACAGTTGAACTTTGGAGAGCCATAACAGGAGTGTTGCTTATTTAATCTCATTCGTACATGTGTTTAAGCTGACTTACTGGCAAATCTTAAGGCTAAGCCGTGCTGACTGAGGGATGCTGGGAGCAGAGATAAGAGGGCCGAACAGAAAATACCTGACACTTTGGCACAGGGACGCATTTTAAAACCGTCCCGTATTTCTCTATGACAGGAGGTGAATCAAAACTATACAGAGAGTCAGGCTGATAGACAGACAGAGAGAGAGAGAGAGAGAGAGAGAAGAGGTGGAGAGCGAGAAACAGATGCAAAGCAGTCCAGTCTAGGGATGTTCATTTCGGGTATTTCTCCTAAACAACAGCCGACGTTCGTTAACCGATTATTAACCGACAAGATTATTTTAAATTAGAATTGAATTAAAGTAGAAAGAATAACTGTCTGTGACCCGTTATAAATTGGCTACTATAACATTTGTTTTCCGGGGATTAATTGTACATGTGCAAAAAGCAACAAACAACAGAACATGAGGATTCACATGTTCATATATTATCACATTACGCACCTGCAATGTTTCTGCGAGTGGAGAATATATAGGCTATATATATATATATATATATAACGAATAAATAGGGAAAGAAAAAACTGTGCAACAAGTATCCCAGTATGCAGAGTTTCGGTTTATTTTTGTGCTGCGCAAAAGGAAACGGCAGATAGCAGCATCCTATTTTTCTTTAGGCCTATTTTACAAAAGCACAAAGATTTGTTTGTGTTGTGAATAAAAGCAAATAAAAGCAAACCTTTAACAATTACGATTATCTTTATGAATAAAAGGAGTAGTTGCTTCCACTGTTAGAAGGAAATACAAATTCAAGAGATTGCGCTGGCTCCCCATGCACACAGTTAACCTTTGCTACATTGACAATAATGCAGCATGTTTTATTATCATAATAAAATACAGTCAGTCAAACATATGGGAAAAAACACGCTGCTCAGTTAAAATATGTAGTGAAGTCTGTGCTGTTAAGCGTTATCACCGTACCGGCGTGATGTTACGCAAAACATTTTGTTTTACATAGATATTGGAATGCAGTGAGCTACATATTAAATTATATTTCATATACATTGCGGATATGGAAATATTTGATAATCTGTCTAAATTCTATAAGGTCGGTTAACGGTTAAAATGAACATCCCTAGTCCAGTCCTGTCTTTCTGAGCACTAAACAGTTACAAAAGCGGTTAGTTAGTATTAGTGCTGGGCGATATATTAAAGATTCAAAATATACATTCATGGGAATTCTGCTGACAATATCAAATTAAGCAACACTGTGGTGATTTAATATGCTTCATATTTGGTCATTAGGTTTCTCAAAGAGTAAGAGTCATTGCACACCGACTCTGTAATTGTTGTATGCATTTTTTTGTATTCGTTATCCTAAAAATTTGTCACGCACAGAAACTTTGCATACAGAGTCCGATGTGTATTAATTAATTTGTTGCTAAAAATTGCTAAAAATAGGAGAAAAATAAGAGCTAAAAATAGGAGAATTTGGCCCCAAAAATTATAACGAGAATTTTTTTCATATCAATCGATATCGATAATTATCACGATAAATGTCATATCTTTATTTCTTTCAAGTTTAAAGTCAGATTTTTGCTCCAAAGTGAATGTTGTCGAAACCAGACCATTAATTTTCCTTAACAAAATAAATATATAAATATTAAAAAAAAAAATCTAAGTTTCTGCATGCTCTAATGAGTGATATTGTTTCAAAACCAAGAAACCGGTTTGGGTTGCCTGATAATATTAATAATAATTATATAACTTTTTTGTCTCTTAGAAATGCACATTTGATAGTAGCTTGAGTTAGGATGCAAAGGTACATTTTTGTTCAGTATCAAAATCAGTAAAAATTAAAAAACATTTAGTAACCTTTATTCTGATAATGTTTTTTTTTTTTTACTAAGCAATGGTCTCCCATAGTATCATACATTTAAATCATGATAAACAGTTAAATCCACACATATAGCACCTCAATACCATGGTCAAAATATAGCTAACGTTATGTTTTTAGGTAGCCTATTTGTATGAAAAACAGTCTAAAAACATGCAGTTTAAATGCACACATGCTATAGCTCAACCACACATACTTACTATAATTATATACCTTTACTTCTGAAATAAAAATTCAGCTGCAGTGAATATCCCACATTTCTGCCACAATACCATGGTGCAGTGAGTGTTACAAACGTTACAGTAAATCTATAGTAAATAATGTGCAAATTGAAAAGCCTTCTGACTGTCTCATTGTACACAGTGTTTCTCCTGTTTGGCTTTAAACTTTAAATATTCGAAGAGCCATTTGTGTTCTTCGCTGAATTCAAGCGCTTCTCACTGACTGGATCTAAAGCACTGCTTAATGTTCACGTGACGGAGTAAACGCATCTGCTCTAGTGAGCTCGCGCCGCGCGGCGGATTGAACTGTGATCCGATCAGATAAACGATCCGCTTTTTGCGCATAAACATTATATCGAACATTTATCGAACTCTTCATATCGTTTTATCGAGGAAAATTACATTGCGATAATTATCGTTATTGAATTATCGCCCAGCCCTACTTGAGACACATGTTAAAAAGAAGACCACCAATTTCTGTGAAGTCGGTGTGCAAGGATCTCTATGCAGTGCTTTGTGCTGCGAGACGACGTGGATGAACTTCACAATCGCCAGTCTGGATTTTGGTGGCTCTGAACTGTCAAAACACCTCTCAAAATGCTTGCCATGGATGCACATTTTTTTTATGACAGACGAAAGTTTTGGAGGCAGTGTGTAAACGTGATTGGCACAGCGTGAGGTCATATTTATTTTCAACGGACTCAGTGTGCAATGACCTTAACATTAAGAGAGAGTTTTAATAGTCTTACTGATTAAAACTTCAGAAGCCACACTGGTGTTACCGTTGATAAGCTTGATTCATTTCTATTCATCTAAACTGTTTTCATCAATTGAATTAAAACCTATTCAATACTGTACTTTCAGATAATATAATTTTATCTTTAAACTAAGTACACTTATGTGTACTTAGAGAGACATTTCCATGACTGTTTTGTAACTAAAGTCACATTTAAGTGGGTCAAGTTCAGTGAATTTGACTTAATATAAATTTAAAGTATCATTCATTTTTATTGTATTGCAATATATTATTCAAAGTATTCAAGGTATTGTTATATTGGTACAGTTAAATAAATAAGTACAATGATTTGTTCCTTTTGTCAAAAAAATAAATAAAAAATAAGTGGGAAAATAACTTTTTAACTAGATTTTTACTGT
Source organism: Oxygymnocypris stewartii (assembly GCA_003573665.1). NCBI lineage: Eukaryota > Metazoa > Chordata > Actinopteri > Cypriniformes > Cyprinidae > Oxygymnocypris > Oxygymnocypris stewartii. The sequence continues at coordinate 19,974 of QVTF01022355.1, read as the reverse complement.
ATTTTACTTGCATGAGATGTTTTGAATATAGTTGGCAACAGTGGCTGTTTAATTAAAATGACATTTCTCTGAATAAAAAGTTGTAAACCACTGAAGAGCAAATACGAAAACACAGATACACAGCAAAATATCCTTAAATGGCCGACAAATATTGAGATTGTCAACAGAAAATACAAATTTATATGAACATCAAATTTTTTGATAAAGTAGTGTTTTTATAAAGTTGTATTTTCAATTAATGCTATCTCGTCCAGACAGAGTTAGTATGCAGCAGTTATAAATCTGTTATAAACAGCCACACGTGTTAAGCAGCATTGATAAATGGATCACCTCAGCAGATGTTTGTATTGTGTGTGTGATACTGACTCTGTCTCTGTGAACGATGCTCTGCACCAGAAACACCACAGGGTTTGCAGCGTTACGGATGGCCTCCACCGCCTGCTCATGACTGGCGTCACGCAGATCCACTCCACCCACCTGTCACACACACACACACACACACACACACACACACACACACACACACACACACACACACACTCACACACACACAGAGAGAAAGAGAGACAGCTCAAGGTCATTACTGGACTGTATGGGCATCTGTGTAGCCCAAAACCTGCCCAAATGATGTCACTCTATTACTCTACCCCAGACAGGCTGGACTGTATGACAGTATACATGCCAAAGTAAAAATGCATCAACTGATTTTGTGATATCATTTATACCGCATTATGATTAAAAAAAAAAAATCAGACAGCAAGCAGAAAATTGCACAAACTGTGCCGTGTATCTTCCAGAGTAGACAGCTTCACTGACTATAAAAGTTCATTTTGGGGAGTCACAACAATGCAAACAACATTTCAACTTGCTGTTTTTATAGAATTCAACTTTTGGAGCACAAATACATATTTTGTAAATAATATTTAATGTTGTACCATGACATAAGAACTCAAATGCAACCTCATAATCCCTGATTTGCAATGCTCCACACAGAGGTAGAGAGGTGAACTGATTCAAGATGGATTCCAGTGGAGTTAATATAATGCTAAACTAACAATGCAACACTCCAATAAGCACAAAAATACACCAAACATGCAAATATTGGGAGAAGCAATGCCTTTTTATAATTAAAATGAAATGGACATTTGACAAATCTAAGTAAATTTAAAACAATTGTAAGTAAAAGTGAATTTGTCTGAGCTTGCATGTGTAAAGTTACAATAGGGCAACTATTGTAAGGTATTTCAGCTGTAATTATGACAAAGCTGCTTGTTTTCAAACTTTTATTATCTTATTCATTAATTTGATTAACAATAACTGGAAATATGCAAATAGCTAATTAATTAACTACAATTAATTTTGTAACTCCAGATGTTTCAAGAACTTTATGTTCTTCAATAAAAACTATAAATAAGTATGACCTATTTATAACCTGATTTTGAGCTTTTTCACATTTTAATTTAGATTAGAGTTCTATTATCTTAATATATTATTAATAATTTATAAATGTAATTCATTTTACATCGTTGTGTTATAATAAACAGCTAAGTGTGTGTGTGTACCTCTAAAATCCTGTCTCCTGTCTTCAGTGTGCCGTTGTGTCCCGCTGGACTGTCCTCCAGGATGTGTTTAATAAAGATGCCCCGCATCACTTCCCCGTTGCTAAGGCGGCTGCCCATGCCCCGCCCACCAACGATGCTGATGCCCAGAGATTTCCCAGCTTCCCTGTGCAACTCCACTCTGAGCAAACACACAAAGAACATTCAATTAACATCCAGTAACGTCAGTTTGCCAAACATCATGGTCCATGCATTTTCACAGCTTTCCCACAGTTGTCTTCATTGATAAGTTTCTCATCATCATAATTCCACCTACTGACCAGACAGCATCAAACATTGTAAGCCTTAAATATATTTTCAAGATTTGTTAAAAACAAAAATGTTGTACCAGAGGTACAAATTCAGTGCCATGTGGGATTTGACTCTAAACGTTTTGATCATAAGCCAAGAGCTTTTCACTGAACCAGCGATGAAGTGTAAAGTTCAATAACTCCAGTCAGGCATGGTTTGAAAATCCAATATTTGATCCAATACTGAGCCAATATTTGGAGAGAAAAATATGAATGTATAAAGTGCCACATATGATGTTGCGTGTGATAATATTTTTTCCAGCTGGGTTTCAAGATTATCGGGCCAAAATCTGGGGAAGATATGATGAAAGATGGAGAATTTTTAAGAATAAATTTTAAATGTTTTTTTTTTGTGTACACATGTAGCATATATTTAAAATATATTTTGGCCCCCCCAAAAAAAAAAAAAAAAATTTGAGACCTTCAACTATCATAATATATTTTTAAATGTACTTAAAGGAGCAAAAAATACATTAACAAATTCAAAATGTATGTGATCCTTCATAAGACATGTTTGGAGAATAGGTATTATATAGTATATGGATTATCAACACATTTTTTGTCTGTTTCAATACACTTTTTATAGCACACAGCATATTTCATAAAAAATCTGAAGACTGTAAATAGGTCATATGGTTTTATAAAAAGCCCAATTTTAAATCTACAGTGGCGCTAGAGGGTTCGAGTGAGAGAGCCCTAAATTGGTCAGATTGATGTTCAGACCTTCCCTGATGAATGCACCAAATTTTGTTCCAATGGTCTTAAGGGCTGCCATAGAGTCCCAGAGGAAGTATGGGAAGTATACTAACAGAAACCGGGTTCTAATACATATCCATTCCTAATAGATGTGTCCATGTTTTTCAGTCACATGTACATTTATCCCATTTATCTGTTCTCACCTCCGTGATAGATTCCAGTTGTTGGAAGCTGCTGTCTGTCGTTCACTCTCCTGTCCTTCTCCATCTTCTCTCTCTGGAAGATCTGAGACCGTCTGACTAAACACAAACACAAAGCTCTCATTTTTTTGTCAATTCTTCGGCTCTACAAGTCTGAGAAAGCTAAAAGGATGAAGTGTGAGTGCAGTACATACTGCTGAGTGTTGTTTTTGCCATCAGAGAGATCATCACTCAGTAGCTGCTGGCTCGCCCGGTAGTCCTCCAAATATTCTGCAGGAACATACGTGATTCTGCACACACACAATCACATGATTCATGAGCTTATGATGACATTTGACTCATCAGACCTGTCATCAACACTGCCAGAATCAAACTCCAAATGAATCTATCAAATTAAGCCCAATCAACAGCATTTGTGACTTAATGGCCACAGAAAATAGTTTCCAAAAATGCAAAAGTGAGTCAATCAACATTATGCAACAAATGCATTCAATTGAGCTTAAATGGCATTGATGCACATCTTGTTTTTCTGAAGCGGGTAATATACAGTATGTGATATATGCCCATCTCTGCCCAAGGTGAACTCATTAATCATGTGATTGTCAACAGCAGCTGGTGTTTTACAGGTTAGTAAATGAATGTCCCACAACAATACTTTTTTCTTTTTCATTGCATCCAAAAAATCAAACCAAACAAGAAACTGACTCAACAGCAAGCCTGGCAATTTCGCTTGAATTTTCATGTTTCCAGATCAGGAGTCAAAACAGAAATAGTGTGTTTGCTTCATCAGTTGATTTGTGAGTGAAGATGACAGGTCTAATGGAGGAAAATCAAACCTTGTTTTGAACAATTCATGCATGCAGGCGGAGAGATCAAGACATTAGGAGTCAAGGCACATCGATGTGAATCAAATATTCATTATCCACACGCTCAGTGAAAGCGCTTCGTTAATGAACGAGAATCGATGGCTGGAAATCAAATCATTGACATGAGACAGAGAGATGTTAGTCAAAGATGAACAACACAATACACATGATGTTAGGAGGAAATGACGGCCTGGACCGTTAACGATGAACGACAGCCTCTTGAGAACATGAGTGCATGTTACCAAGGAAACAACAACCTGCTCAAACGCTGCTGATGAGGAAACGCAGCATCCTTGAGTTTGACTGGAATGTGAGTGTTTAACATTAGTAGGGTCAGACCAACTATGCAGTACAATTCAAATTTGGCCTAATATATCGGATAAAATACCGCTATAAAAACTGAAGCAGTCTCCTATCGCAGTTTAATGTGAAGCTAAACCTTTAAGCATGCCATTAGGAAGCCATTTGTAGGTTACTCTCTCGAAAAGGGTAATCACTCTGGCCATAATCATTATTTTTTCAATTCTGTGGTGTAGCTCACACACTTCAGCTTTTAGTCAACACGGGGTGAGTTTTAAATCATACGCTACTTTGTGTGAACGACTGTTGCATTTTTTTCCATGCCCACACACTTCTGAAATAAAAAATGAGCAAGTTATATAATTTAATATTGCATAAATATTGCAGGTTTCTTATTTTTTTTCCTCTATTTAAAATGTTGTGAAGAAAATGTTTTCTGCAATTTATGTTTTTCTTCTTCCATAAATTAACTCACTATAAATCACATTTCAACCTGTTTGTCTTGTGTAATACCACTTTAATTAACAAACAAAATGATATTAAAAACACAACACAACAGCATCAAATATCAGTATTATTGATTTATCTTTTTCTTCTTTTAAACTGGTGTTCGGTTCGGTTTTTTAATTCAAGAACAAGAACTAATGTGTCCTGTGTGACTGGTTCCTTCGGCATCATGCTCATTGCTTGCAATTAACTCATGATTAAGTAATAAAATTTATATTTCTGAGCTCGACTAGAGCATATTTCCAAAAGGTTATGCTTTTATGAACATAATATTGTCATAAAAATACACTATCATTCAAATATTGTTTTAAATGTTTTTGAAAGCAGTCTCTTCCGCTCATCAATGCTGCTTTTATGTGATCAAAATACAGTAAAACTTGGAGAAATATTCTTACTATATAATGAATACATAATTATATATCAACGTTAGAATATTTTATTTTTATTTTTAAATGCATTTAAAATTTTAAATATTTAAAATTTTAATTAATTACTGAATTTTCAGCATCCATTACTCCAGGCTTCAGCATATTATCAATGTTCAAAACAACTGTGCTGCTTAATATTTTAATAACAATAGTTTAATAATTGTAACAGCATTTATGTGAAATATTTTGTAACATTATAAATGTCTTTACTGTCATTTTTAGTTCCTATATCTTTGTGTATAATATCTCAATAATATACAACACTGATTATTATTATCATTTAATTGATTATTACTGTATTTGCATGACGAGATACTTTGAGTTAGTTGTGCATTTGGAAGCGTTTATACTTTGGAGTTAATTAGTTAATTACTTCACCAGAATGCACATTTCATGGCATTTCTCTATTTGTGTAAATATAATAACAATAGTTCACAATAGTAATAGCTGATATAACTGTGACTTTACTGTAATGCTTTATATTAAACAGAATACAATAGTAAATAAGGTACTGGATAACAGAAAGGGCCCAATAATGCATTCAGCAGAAGAAAGAAGTTCACACAGGTTTGGATGACGTGAGGCTGAGTATCCAGTCTTTGTGATTAGAGGAGAATGGAAGCAGGGCTGCGGGCGGCCCGAACAATCAGATTCTCAGAAACAGCAGCGACAGAAGAAAACGAACGCAAGCAGAGAGCGAGGACAGACAGCGTGATGAAGGCAGTACTCACACAGAGACGGGGCTCAGCTCTTCCCCTGCGGCACCTGTGGATCTGGAGACGTGAAGAGCAGTTTACGGACACAGACGCCGCTGGCAGCGGGAGGTAAAACAAAGCTAGAACAAGCTCTCTGCTGCCAGACGGCTTCTGGATCACCGCTGGGCACTGATAAGCCTTGTTTTATGAATGTCTGTTTCACCTTTTATTGTGAATGTAAATCCTGAGTTCTGCTGATGGCTTTATTAAATTGGCAGCACCCTTAAAATATGCTCATAGACTCCATTATAATTGATTTTTCTTCAATTGTAACGACTCAAGCTAGAAGTGCCACCAAAATGTACCCCGGCTGACAAGCTAGATACACCGACTGTACAGTTTGCAGTGGGTAATGTTTCTAATAAGTCTCCACTGCTCAGCAAGGCTGTATTTATTTGATCAAAAATAAAGAAAAAATGTGAAATATTATTATAATTGAAAATAACTGTTTTCTATGGGAATGCTATGTTTTCAGCATCATTAGTCCAGTCTTCAGCGTCACATGATCTTCAGAAATCATTATAATATGCTGATTTGCTGTTCTTCTGAAGAAAATTCAGTAGAACAGCATTTATTTGAAATATAAATCATTTGTAAAATGATATGGGTAGGTTTAAGTGTAGGGTTGATGTAAGGTGATAGAAAATACGGTTTGTACAGTTTAAAAACCATTACGCCAATATGATGTACCCACAATTCACAAAAACAAACGTGTGTGTGTGTGTGTGTGTGTGGGCATGTTTACGTGGTTTATGAGGACATAAATTTGTATAATGACATGGGTATGACAGGTATTACAAGGAGAAGGTGATTTATGAGGACATTTTCAGTGTCCCCATAATTTAAAACGCTTATAAATCATACAGAGTGAGTTTTTTTGAGGGAAAATATAAATGCACCGTCTCCTGTGAGGGCTAAGTTTAGGTGTAGGGTAGGTGTAGGGCAATAGCACATACAGCTTGTACAGTATAAAAACCATTACGCCTATGGAAAGTCCCCGTAAACCATAAAAACCAACATGTGTGTGTGTGTGTGTGTGTGTGTATCTCTGTGTGTGTGTGCGTGTATCTCTGTGTGAGTGTGTGTGTGTGTGTGTATCTCTGTGTGTGTGTGTGCGCGCGTGTATCTCTGTGTGAGTGTGTGTGTGTGCGTGTATCTCTGTGTGAGTGTGTGTGTGTGTGCGTGTATCTCTGTGTGAGTGTGTGTGTGTGTGCGTGTATCTCTGTGTGAGTGTGTGTGTGTGTGTGTGCGTGTATCCCTGTGTGAGTGTGTGTGTGTGTGTGCGTGTATCTCTGTGTGAGTGTGTGTGTGTGTATCTCTGTGTGAGTGTGTGTGTGTGTGCGTGTATCCCTGTGTGAGTGTGTGTGTGTGTGTGTGTGTGTATCTCTGTGTGTGTGTGTGTTTATCTCTGTGTGTGTGTGTGTAGTGTGCGTGTATCTCTGTGTGAGTGTGTGTGTGAGCGTCTCACCCCAGGTCTGGTCCGATCAGAGAGTGTCTGCGCAGCATGGCTCGTGCTTGAGCGTTGGTCAGGTTTCCCGCCGGTTCTCCGTTGATGGCCAGAATCAGGTCCCCGACCCCGAGCCGGCCGTCTCTGCTGATGGAGCCGCCGTGAATGATGCTGCGGATCAGCATCCCGGGCCCGTCCTTCAGCGCACACACCGTCATGCCTGCAACACACGTGACCGGACACGATTAATGCCATGCAAGCTTCCTCGACTGTTTTCATGGCAAGAAATCTACATTTAAAAGCCTATAGCTTTTAAGGTTTTTAAAGGATGCTTTAGACTTTCAAGGTTGATTCCTTTAAAAATTGAAGTGTTTGTAGAATAATATCATTTCTTAAGTGACTGTAAACCAGCACAATTTAATAAAATGTTATGATACTGATAATTCTTACTGAACATTGTGTAAATTGATCTGATCCCATTGATTATTAAAAATAAAGATGCAAATCACATTCTGCCAATGTGCCAAACACAATAGAAGCTCTGCTGGAATCAGTGTTATTGAAATACTATTAAAGCATTTATTCATATTTTCAATTGGCTTTTATTGTTATACTTTCATTTTCATTTTAGTTCTAGTTTTTGTCTAATTTTTTTTTATAATTTTTTTTTCGGTTTTAGTCATTTTACTTGCTTTATTTCAGTTAAATGCCAAAGCAACATTTCTAATTTGCCTTTAAATTCTAGTTTTCATATAAAATTTATATTTATAGTTATTTCAGCTTTATTTCAATTAGAAAACAATATTTGTATTAGTCTTAGTTAGCAATACCACCATCGATTATCATTTCTTTAGGTTTAAAATTCAAAAATGTTCAACACACCATCAATTTTATGATTAAACATCACATTTTAACCTAAGAAAATGTATTTTCTATGATTTTTATTTATTTATACAAATGTTTATTGATATTACATATTTACCCATGATTCCCTTATATGTGCAATATTTTGTTACATTTATTTTAAATTTGACATTTTAGTATATTTCATTTTTTTTATTAAATTAAATACAAAATCCTACAGGTAGCGTTTCAAACATTGATAACTAATATACTTTGTTGTGCTGTATGCATGAGAACATTATCACAGGTAATTCATGCTAGAAAATGAACAGTATCACTCAATATAAATAGCAGACGCAGATATTACAGTGGAAATCATGAACCACATGCAGCATGCAGGTGGCACTGTAGTTAAAGTCATTTAAAATGAAATATTTTTGCGGATATGTGCTGTGTATTTTATGTTTATTAGAGTACAGCGTGGTTATTTCAGTCTCCCGTGAGGAGCACTTAGCAATGGATGTTAAGTCAGCGTTGTAAAAATCATCTGCCAGGAACTTAAATGTATTTTAATTTGCAATCTTCTAGATCAAGAATGGGAATGCATTAACATCTGGGACAGTAAAGCCGAGTGTGGATCTAAAGCGGTTTTAAGCAGACTCAGATTTGTCAGATTTCCCTCAGCTGAAATTGTAATATCCTAATAGTGTATCCTGGCAAAGCAGACGTCTTTGAATTGCTGCTCTGGGATGAAGGCGGCCCAAACTGCTGCTGCACGATCCCACGGCCAAAGCACATCGCAATCATTAGTGCAATCAATGGCTGGGGAAACATCACTGACTGCATGTATACAGTGAGAAATACTCCCTTCACTCGGACCATTGCACAAGACTGCACTTGCAGGAAATATCATATTAATGAAATTAAAGTTATTTTAAAGTGCTTTTTAAATTATGTTTAAATAATATTTTGAGAAATATTTAAGAAAATTACTGGTGCTGTCACTCAATAAAAAAACGAATTTATTGCACTTTTATTTTGTAATTTTGATTCATTGCATCTATAATTACATTTTGTAATTATAAATATATTTTCACACTGAATTAATGTAGAAACAAACATTTTATTTTATACAAATTTGATTATATTATAATATATATAAATATTTATATAATGGCATCTTTTTAATAAGTACTATAAATGAGAGGAAAAAATCATAGATACCAATACTGATGCCTCGCTTAAATTGATAATTAAAAAAAAATACAATTTCTATTACATTTTTAAATCAATACTCAATTTGATCAAATTAGTAAATATTGCCAATTAACATTACAGTAAATTCAATCAAAAATACATATGTATATATGTATTAAAAATACATATAACTCCTAGAAATGACATATGAATGAGTACTTAAGTCCTCTGTAAGTGGGTCAAAATCACTCTAAAGTTCAACTAATTGCATTAAATGTCAATTTAAACTATAATACATTTTCATTTAATTGCAATTAACATGCAATTATGTTTCTGAAAACATTATTTTATAAGTCTATTCTTTTAAAGTCTATTATTTCCGTAAGAAGTATTCTGTTTAAAAGCATCCTAAAGTGTGCTTGTGTTTGACGTTCCCGTTCCCGTTCTCATACCTAGACTGGAGCTGCCCTTGACCACAGTGATGGTCCTCTCGAAGCTGCTCCCCGTGGCGGCGTTTAGCTGCTGGGTCTCGTCTGCGGGTTGATCTGGAAGAAAATCCTCCTCCTGGGAGGAGAAACGGTCAGGATGCTCATCAGAGACAGCGAGCGGGATTGTGAGGGGCTAATGGGGAAGCAGAGGGAACTGTGGGAAATTAGCCGAAATATGTGAGCGGTGCTTGACTGTGACTCAAACTCTCCACCACGGTGTCAGAGGGGGGCTGATGACTTTCACTGTGTTGAATACTATGAAGGTATTCTGAGTGGGGCCAGCAGTAGCACAGCACGGTTTGGAGAAAAATTGAATCCGATCAAATTTAAAAATGCTATTATTATTATTATTATTATTAACCATATAAAAATGACAGACATATCACCGTTACGACAGACCTGGATATACAATATATATATATATATACACACACACATATATGCATCTATATATATAAATTTTTTTTTTTTTTGGAGATTCATTTTATGGTAAAGAGCTGCGTAGATAAATAAATAAAGTTACAGCATTAATAAATATTGGGGGAAGTATACATTTTTTGATGAATTATTCCTTTAACCTGTTAACTGTCACTGGCCCACCGGTGGGCCCATTTGCCATTGCATGTTTAAAACAATTATATCCTATACTTAAACTGATCTAATATTGACAAACTATATATCGTTGGAAAGCTCTAAGTGTGTACTTTTCAAATTTGACCACTGTTTTGGAGGAAATTTTATGTAGTGACAATAATTTATTAGTTTGTGATAAGAGAAGGTAGCAAAAAAATCAAAAGTATACCAGGAGTTATGAAAACACACTTACAATCACTTAAACTTCAGTTTTTATGTTAATAATCCAAACAAAATATATTTTCTAGTATTTGTCCAAAATATTTTACATCTTGAACACAATGTTTTAAATAATAAAAAAGGATATCAATCTTTGCTGTGGTGTGAGGTCAAGTGGTCTCCACGTGTCCTTTAGGAATCATCAATTGGACATGAATGTCACCTAGTGGCCTTTGTTGGTATAACAGCTCACAATCTCATTTTTTATGATATCAGTCTCAAATTTGGAACACAACTTCTTTAGACCTGTAGCTTTTATTTCATATCATTTTTAGGGTGAACCAAATTTTTATTGATATGTTATTTTAATAAAATATTAAAGTTTATTTATTATTGCTTTTTTATTACAATAAACTTAAACAGCTATAACTTTTTTGTTAACTAATTTTTTTAACTACAGACACCTGTGCAAGAAACTTCAAAGTCTCCTCTTCAAAACAAGACCAGAATGAGGATCATATTCAAAAGCGTTCCGGAATTATATTCATTTGAATTTCGACATTACATTTGCAGGCCTACACTCAAAAATGGGCGTGACAGTTAACAGGTTAATTGAAATTTCCTTGTTACATTTAGAGTAATTCATTATTTATATAATTTTAATATAACTTTCATCATAATATTAATAATTATAAAAAATAAAAAAAACATAAGAAATATTACAAGTGTAATAATTAATTGTACAATTGAGTATTTAATAAAACACTAAATAATAATAATAATAATGACTTGTATTATTACAAAAAAAGGTTAAACAAAACAAGAAACACTGCTATTGTAATTTTTCACCTTAAAATTTTAAATAAAAAATTTAAGCAAATATTATTGTTACTAAAAAAATAAGAGATATTGCTATTGTAATAATTCGTTGTGAAATAAAAAATGACGTATTTAAGAAAATAAATATTACATTAAATAAAAACATTGCTATTGTAATATTCTACAGTAAAATAAAAGTTTAGTGTATATTATTATTATTAATAAACCATACAATTTTATTTTGGTGGAAAACCGCAGGGAGTCATAAATGATCGTGTCTTGATTCCCAAATGTTGATTCTCTACTCACAGGACAAGCACAATGGGTTCAATGAGCAGTATTTAAAGCATCCCGAGCCGCTTTAAGACACTGAAAACACAGATAATGAGCCGCTCACGTGTAAATCAACACAGTGCTGCGATTCACCATAAAACACACGGTGCGTGTATTTATTTAATTCAACCGCAGCCTTTGCTATTTGACAATCGCACCGAGCCATTTTGTGATTTAGGTTTTATGTCCATGGGGAGATAATACATGGAAGATTATGTTCAAGGAAAACTCCTGTGGGTAAGACAGATGTATCCCTTTCACAACTTATCAGATGATTTATATCCACAATAAGAGTCAAATCAGACGCAGATAATCTCCTGATAAACACGCCGTTAATGGCCTGCTGAAGTGCAATAACGGGAGAGAGCAATTTGTGGCGAGAGTCAAGGGAGCGTGTTTGTGAATGTAGCCGTGATTCATTCAGCTGTAATTGAGTTCGCTCGCACAGAATGATTCAAGAGGGACCGAATCACTCGCCTATGAATCTGAGCAGAGACCTCCCAAAGCAGAAGCCATAAAAACGCAAATAAACGCTCAACTGATGGGACTCCAAACAATATAGGCGCAAATTACTGCACAGAGAGCGGTCGGGCCCGTGGCACGCTGGTCTGGAGCAGTGCGAGTGAATGGGGCTGTTCAAATGACATGCAACAGACGTTTATTTAGGAAATAAACTGGTGAGATTTTTCTAGGAACAGTTTTTATCTGCATTATTATTCTACTGTTCTCCCTCATAGTTAAGCCCTATTACTTGAATGGCTTTTTTATGTCAAAACACATCTTTCTTTCTCAAGACTTCTAAAACGGTTACATCAGTGGAAATAAGTGCATTTAATTGAGCTGAATTTGCACCTGTAGTATACTTCAAATCTTAAAAATCTGTACTTACAGCTAATACAATATTAATTAAATAAAAGGCCACTTAAGTGACTTAAAGAAAGACACTTTCATGACTGTTTCTGAACAAACTTAAGTACACTTTTAAAAATAAAACATTAAAATACACATCATGTTTTAATAAACTTTTGTTGTGTTTTAAAGAAGTGCACTTATTTTAATGTATTGAGTAACATACTAAAGCACATTTAAAGTACTTGATTATCATTCAACTTTTAGTGTGTTGTTCGATATTAAATTTTAATTGTTTAATATACAGTATTTTAAATGTACTAAACAACTCCATCATTATACATTTAAATACATGACATACAAGTTTCAATAGAAATTATATTAAATGGACATATGGGACATTTTAAATATGACATAGCTAAAAAGAACATCATTTTGTGTATTTGGTTTAATGTAATGTATTTATATGGTTTAAGGTTAAAAAAAAACATTATTTTCCACATACTGTACATCATTGTTCCTTTCTGAAACGCGCCGATTTTTACAAAGCTCATCGTTCTGAGAAGCGAGGCGTGCTCTGATTGGCCAGCTATCCAGTGCGTTGTGATTGGCCGAATACCTCAAGCGTGAGATGGAAATGTTCCGCCCCTCACCATGTTGTGATGCCGTGTCCCGGCAGTGACAACAAAAACAATTATAAACGTCATATTTGTTGCATCCAGTGGGGATATAATTACTGATTATAATGACTTAGTTCACACTTGGCGTCTTTTTTAGTCTAGAAAAATTTGACGAGTGCTTTTTTAGTAAAATAAAAAACTGGCAGCGTTTTGTTTACAAATTGCAGCCGAGGGCGTCTTTTGTTGCTATAACAACAGCTGCAACCGTAGCCTAGCGCTGTGTGCTGCAGAAATGCCGGCTTTTGAAGTTAACAGGGAGGGTATGTCGGTTCACAACAACGTTTATGTGTGCGCGGCATTATACAGGGAAGGAGACTGTGAGGTGCTTCCAACTATTGAGTCCAGGAGCTCCGGCGGGATGATGCACGGTTTCATACAACTCCTTGTGCTCCGAAACTAGTACGATCTGTCTACCGGCTATCTTTGTCTAGTTGTTTTTGTTGTTATGGAAACCACTTGCCACTCGCTTGTCATTGGTCAGCAGTCAAAAGGGCGCTTGACGTAGGGCGTTTTTTTCAGAAAAGTTAAACATTAAACACTCGTGTTTTGAATCGTCAGAGTCAAATTCTTTAAATAAGAAAGCGTACTTACATGTCCAGAATTGCCCCAGTGAATTGCCCCACTTTATAGTGTTCACAGCCATTCATAGTGTTCACATTGTAGGCTACTCTCTCTCCCCTGATTTCTAGTCGTGTCCGCTTTTGGAAACCCAAACAAAGTACTTTCTCTTTCACAATGAAACACAGCGTCTCCAGGACATGGTGCCGGCGGCAGCATCAATACTACAACCAGAATAATATCTCCACCTTCTTTCTTTGCGTAAACATTTGGGCGGTGTTATGCAAATCTCCCCACGCAGTGACATAGACATGTGGGGGCGTGTTTGAATGAGGCGTTTAGGGGGGTGTGGACAAGTCTTAACTTTTATAAAGAATATCTCTTTGGGTTTGAGACTTTAGTCTTTGCAACTTCAGGGATCTTATCCATGCACAATCAGCTTGTAACACTCCTAAGAGAAAACTAAACTTGAAATCGCATTTAAAATATATTTTAGTTAAACCTAAATGCTTGTCAGTAAATTCAGCAGTATTTTAACCATATTTCAAAGACAATAGCAGTTATGAAATTACATACAGTATAAAGATGCACTCGAGTGGGTCAAAAACACTCAGCTAATTGTATTTAATATAAAGTATATTCTTTCTGTAATAAGTACTGTTATTAAACACATGCTTTTTTTTTCACAAGGGCAGTGAAAGATAAAACAGAGCTGACTAAATCCGTGTAGGTTTGCTAAATAATTTAAGATTGTATTTGATTGGCCAGTGTGAGCCAAGTGTAAGATGTGATTTGATTGGGCGTGAAACGTGCATGTTTGAATCTGATTGGTTGCGGACTCCGTTTACCTTCGGTGTGGAGGCGTGTCCGCTCATCTGATAGGTCAGATCAGCGCTGCAGATACTGCCGTGTTCAGCGATCATCGACTGCAGCATCTCTTCCTCCTCCTCCAGAAAATGGCGCTCAAATGCCTTTTCATCAGAGAGGTCTAAATCACTGGAGTCGATCTGGACATAACATCAGAGAAATTAGAGTTTTCTAAAGGCCACAAAAATGTGCTACATTTCACTTAGTTAGGATAACCCCCCAAAAGTCCTCATGGACTTAAATTTTATTACATTTTCAATGATGCCACATGTGTATCTTGCTTATCTTGGACTACAATGTTAATTTATTCATCCAAACAAATGGTGCTCATATATGCTGACATATCACTGTTAAGACAAATTGATACCTACGTTATACATACATATACATATGTTGTATATATATATGGATTTTTTTTTCGGGGGGGGAAATCATTTTATAGTAAAGAGATGTGTAATTATTCTTCAAAATGAGTCTTTTGAGTTCCAAATAAATAAATACATAAATATTGTCGGAAGTTTTCATTTTTGGGTGACCTATTCCTTTAACTCTTTATTAAATTTAGAGCAATGTGTATGATTTGTTGATTTTAATTTGACTTTACAATTTTCTGCAACGATATGACGCCATATGCTAAGCATGTATTGCATGATAAGCTTGGACAAAATTCTTTGGTAACACTTTGTATGAAGCCCATATTTATAATACATTTTAAGGGTATTCTTATTGTATTATAATGTATTAAATAAACTTTATAATATGTTGTATCATCTCATGAATAATCATAACATTTTAAATATATTATAATACTTAGTATTTGTGGTTATAACTTTTAAGAGTATGACAGAGACATTGTTTAAGATCTGCACAGTATCCATGTTGGGAATAGTTACGTGCTGAGTGCCCACTTTTACATTTAGCAGACGCTTTTATCCAAAGCGACTTACAATTGCATTCAGGTTATACATTTTTAATCAGTATGTGTGTTCCCTGGGAATCAAACCCATAACCTTTTGCGCTGCTGACGCAATGCTCTACCACTGAGCCACACAGGAACACTTTTGCCTTCAGAACTGCCTTAATTCTTCGTGGCATAGATTCAACGAGGTGTTTGAAACATTCCTCAGAGATTTTGGTTCATATTGTCATGATAGCATCACACAGTTGCTGCAGATTTGTCGGCTGCACATTCATGATGAGAATCTCTCGTTCCACCACATCCCATAATGCTCTATTGGATTGAGATCTGGTGACTGTGGAGGCCATTTGAGTAAAGTGAACTCATTGTCATGTTCAAGAAACCAGTCTGAGATGATATGATCTTTGTGTCATGGTGTATTATCCTGCTGGAAGTACATCAGAAGATGGTACACTGTAGTCATAAAGGGATGGACATGGTCAGCAACAATACTCAGGTAGGCTGTGGCGTTTAAACAATGCTCAATTGGTACTAAGTGCCCCAAAGTGTGCCATGAAAATATCCCCCACATCATTACACCACCACCACCAGCCTGAACCGTTGAGACAAGGCAGGATGGATCGATGCTTTCATGTACTTTACGCCAAATTCTGACCCTACTATCTGAATGTCGCAGCAGAAATCGAGACTCATCAGACCAGGCAACGCTTTTCTAATCTTCTGTTGTCCAATTTTGGTGAGCCTGTGTGAATTGTATCCTCCGTGTCCTGTTCTTAGCTGAAAGGAGCGGCACTCGGTGCGGTCCGATTGACTCAATCATCAAGGACTCAAATCATTCTGGTAACCGTCTCTTCATTTTACTGCCATCTGGCAAACGCTTCAGGAGCATGATGGCAAAAACTGAGAGACTTGAGGAGGAGCTTCTTCCCTCAGGCCATCAGGCTCCTAAACTCAAACTCGGTCTCATAACATTAACATGACTCCATTTAATATTGACTATTCTTCATCATCCGTATTGCTGCTGTGTTTATACCCCTGTACAACCCTGTTTGCACATACCTGCTTATATATAATTATTAAGTCTACAGTATACCGTCCTGCACATTTTATTCTTTTTTATCTATATTTATGTATATTCTCTTGTGTTGTGTTACATATAATTGCACTGTCCATAGAGCGGACCTGACTTACATTTCACTGCTGATTATATTCTGTATTATTGAGTATGTGACGAAAAAAACCTTGAATCTTTAATCTTCTGCTGCTGGAGTCCATCTGCTTCAGGGTTCGACGTGTTGTGTGTTCAGAGATGGTATTCTGCAGATCTTGGTTGTAACGAGTGGTTATTTGAGTTACTGTTGTCTTTCTATCATCTCTAACCAGTCTGTTCATTCTCCTCTGACCTCTGACATCAACAAGGCATTTTCATCCACACAACTGCCGCTCACTGGATATTTTCTCTTTTTCGGACCATTCTCTGTAAACCCTAGAGATGATTGTGCGTGAAAATCCCAGTAGATCAGCAGTTTCTGAAATACTCAGACCAGCCCGTCTGGCACCAACAACCATTCCACGTTCAGTCACTTAAATCCCTTTCTTCCCCGTTCTGATGCTCGGTTTGAACTTCAGCGAGTCGTCTTCACCACATCTAGATGCCTGAATGCATTAAGCTGCTGCCATGTGATTGGCTGATTAGCCATTTGTGTTACCAAGCAAATGAACAGGTGTACCTAATAAAGTGGCCGGTGAGTGTGTTTATATTACAGCATTTTATTTGATGGTCCCTTTAGTCTATTGACTATACACAGCTTTGCAGCTACATGTCAACATGAGTATTAGTAGGCTTAGGTTAAGGTTGGTAGAAGTCGATGTACTTGCAAAGACACTTATAGTCAGTTTGTATGTTGGGGAACCATCAAAACAAAGTGTTAGCATATATGTAGCAGACATACTGCTAATACTCCAATGACTGCTAGTTGACATGTAGTTGCAGAGTTACTTATCAACAGATGTCTAAAGGGTACCATCAAAATAATCAAACTGATATTACAAAGAAAATAGTTCAACACTCAAATGTGTCATATTACACATTCACCTGATCTGATTTCTGATCGTATGGCTGTTTGAGAAAAAAATATATTATTATTATTATTACTTATACGTGGTATTTGTTTGCTTTAAGTAAAGTAACATGGCAATATATGATACTTGTTACATATTATAACTATGAGAAATATAATCCATTGTAACTTAAGTGGATGCAATGTGCTCATGTTATAAATCACCATACTAAAAAGCTATAACCACAAGTAAGTAAATATCATAACACACTAAAACTGATCTTATGCATATTCATGAGATGATACAACATATTATAATGGTTGTTATAATGCAACATGCATTCATTATAATACCGTTATAATGTAGTATAAATATGGGCTTCTGTGAAAGTGCTGCCAAATTTAAATTTTTCATCAAAAATATATACAATATATACATAGTTTTGGAGATTTATTTAATGGTAAGGAGCTACATAAATTAAATATTCTTCAAAAATGATTTTGCAATATTCCTTCTGAACTTCAATTTCAATTCATTTTCAATGATGTCATGTGTGTGTCATGTCAACATTGGACCGAATTTGCAATTCTTCATAAAAAAACTGTCTCTTATAATCTCTGATGTATTGTTGCTCCTACAGAACGTTGCACTAATAACATGCTTTCCAGAAGAATGCTTTGGTTGTGTTTTATGAGCACTGACCACTGCAGGCTCAGCGCGGAACACAACTTCATCCTCCTCATCCTCATCACAGCCCTCCGTCAGCAGCAGAGCCGAGAAGATGAAGGAGGAAGAGCCATCCTCATCCTCAGTCTGTGAAGACAGGGAAGCGTCACCCTCTCTAAACATGTGACCATTCATTCTCTAATGATGAGCAGATCACACTCTGCTCGGGCGTTATGACCAGAATGAGGAACGTAGAAATTCCATATACTTAGAAAAGCTTGAGGTCAGTAAGATTATTTTTCAAGGAAAACAATTAAATTGATCAAAAGTGATAGTAAAAGACATTTATCATTTTACAAATGATTTCTATTTCAAATAAATGCTGTTCTTTTGAACTTTCTATTCATCAAAGAATCCTGAAATAAAATAAAATTATCATAAAGAAAAAAATACTGAGCAGCACAGTTGTTTTTAACAATGATAATAATAAAATAAATATTTCTTGAGCATCAAATCAGCATATTAGAATGATTTCTGAACGATGATGCTGAAAATTCAGCTTTGATCACAGATATCAATTACATTTTACAAAATATTTACACAGAAAGCACTTTAAATGTTATAATATTTCACAATATTACTGTTTTTACTGTATTGTCAATTGTGATGATACAAGGCTTCTTAATTTTTTTTATTTTAGGGTAAAGAGCTGCGTAAATATTATTCCACAAAAAAATAATTAATTAATTAAAAAATATATTAAATAAATAATATGATATAAAAAAAAGAAATGGCCAGCATAGGAACTGCATTTTCCTCTATTAAATTTAAAATAAATAGTATATGCATATTTCGTATGAGTTCGGAATCGCTCATTATATCAGTTTTGCTGAAATGTACTGATATAAACAGTAACATAGAGGCATCATATGAATGGTTGTAGCACAAGTCTACTCTGTATTTTCACGAGCTGTTTTTGTTTTTATGATGCTTTATGCAATAATGTAAAGCGGTCCTGCATACTGATGCTGTGCAGATATATATTTACTGTGCTACAGCAGAATCTCATTTCATCATACCACCCGGCCCAAGATCACAATAAAAGACTGAATGTGATTTGATTTGGTTAGAAATCACTTTGCATGTTAGTAGTGCAAGGTTGGTTAGCGAGCTGAATTGTTTGTTTGTTGATTTTGGCATCATTAAATTAGATGATCACGTTGAAGATTTGATGTGCAAAGGTAAATAGGAAGAAATGCTTTCTCTGCTTTCATTCCGCTTCTTGGAAGTGAGTCATTTGAACCATATTAAGAGGTGATGTTACCTTTTGCACTTGAGAGAGCAGAACAAAAGCGTTCGGCACGCTCTAAAGGCCTCTCGTGAGATTAAATCTTCAGAAAAAATAAGGCCTGATCAGATGACCTGCACTGCACTTGACAAACCACCACACACGCGTTAAACCTCAAGGCCTCGGAGGAGAAAAAGAAGGAAAGATGCCAAAATGTGCACGCAATCCCAGAATATTGCAGCCGAGATAACAGCCTTGGAAAGTTGAAGAGGTTAAGATAAACTGCAGCCCTTGAGAGCTCCTCACAAAGATACAGACACGCTCCGCCAAGAAGATTTCATTTCCTGAAGCCTTAAAGGACTACAGAGCCCCGTCATGAATATTCAAAGAACCTGCAAAGGAATCCTGTTACTGCAGCCACGGGTTTCAATAACACAAAATTGTAGAGAGACAAAAGCTGCTTTAGAAACTAAAGGCTAGTATTTCTTACGGGCAGAGGTTTGGCC
>QVTF01022354.1:0-53640 GCA_003573665.1 Oxygymnocypris stewartii | reverse complement strand
CCCTACACAGGCCATTGCTCCTTACACAGGGTCCATTGCTCCCCTACACAGGGTCCATTGCTCCCTACACAGGGTCCATGCTCCCTACACAGGGTCCATTGCTCCACACAGGGTCCATTGCTCCCTACACAGGGTCCATTGCTCCCTACACAGGGTCCATTGCTCCCTACACAGGGTCCATTGCTCCCTACACAGGGTCCATTGCTCCCTACACGGGTCCATTGCTCCCTACACAGGGTCCATTGCTCCCTACACAGGGTCCATTGCTCCCTACACAGTGTCCATTGCTCCCTACACAGTGTCCATTGCTCCCTACACAGGGTCCATTGCTCCCTACACAGGGTCCATTGCTCCCTACACAGGGTCCATTGCTCCCTACACAGGGTCCATTGCTCCCTACACAGGGTCCATTGCTCCCTACTCCCTGAGCAGGGAAATCCGCTGAAGTTTACTTCATTTCAGAAACATTCATTCGTGGATTTGCGCTGCGCGACGTCTTCACGCACGGACGAGTGTGACATCATATACCTCTGTAAATATATACAATTTTAATTCACGTCTCGCACACTTCGATGCACTTTGAATGGAATATATACGTTCGCTTCGAACTGGAATCATGGAGGAATATCCTGATGTCCACTTCGCAGGGCACTTACGTTCGAATAGAACAAACATCTGAAGCGATAAGAGTAACATACGAAATATGCATAAGACATGGGCTCCCCTGAAAACGTGATTTGTGAAATTTGGGGGGGGGGGTCTCAAAAAATATTGATAGTGTTATTTTGACGTGCAATTTCAGTTTTGTGTAATGTGATCATCGTGGATTATTGTGTAAAATTGCACAATTTTTTTTTATTCATGCATGATGGCAATTTAAACATAATTAACTTCAATAAAGATAACTATTCTTGTTATGAGCATCACGGTGTGGGGGTGCTGCGGTGCAAATTCCACTCATGTATAGTACGTTAACTCAAAGATTTGTGGAGGCGGTTGATCTGCGCGCAAAGTCCTTGAAATCCATTCTGCAGTTAGCATCATATGGCATCGTATAGCCACCATGGCAAAACAGGCAGTTTAATTAATTTAGGTTTTTACTAAGAAATGATGTAGTGATGACGTTAATAGCACGACCGATTCCCAGGCCTCTGTAGTCTATTCTGTGTTAAGGTAAGGCATTATGTGTTGTGCCCCCCGTTATAAATAAAGTGGGCTCAGTCCAGGGTATAGTTCGAACACTGGTTCAGCTCATTATGTCTCTGATAGTAACTCTTACTCGTGTCTGTTTTTACAGTGAAGAAGGCCACATATGATGGACCCCAGGGTAAGTGAACATCACACATGATTTCACAGCGTTTTTACTTTCAATATATACATATGCATGCATATAATATTCATAGAGTACAACGCCAGGTTTATTAGAAGGCTAGATTACCTAAATAAATAATAAATAACAAAATTTAAATGTAAACTGTATTTATAAACTGTTCAATACAATACTTATTAGTTTTACTGTTTAACTAACAATGAAAAAAACTTTTTCTATTTTCACATCATTTAGTTATCTATTTTAATGTTAATTTATATAAATTATTTCAATAAAAATATATATATATGATTAATGTATAGAATAATTTATCAATTGATTTATAAACTGTTCAGCACAATACTTGTTTGGTTTTACTGAATACAACTAATAATGAAAACATTGTTTTTTTACATCAAGTAATCTAGTTTAATGTTAATGTATATACATTATTAAAAATAAAACATATGGAGTAATGTATAAATGTATATTAAAAAAAATGTTCAGCACAATACTTTTTTTGGTTTTACTGTATACAACTAAGAAATGAAAACAGTGTTTTTTACATCAAGTAATCTAGTTTAATGTCAATTTATATAAATTATTTCAAATAAAATAATTAATGTATATAATAATTCATCAATTTATTTATAAACTGTTCCGCATAATACTTTTTTTGGTTTTACTGTATACAGCTAACAATAAAAACATTGTTTTTTACATCACGTAATCTAGTTTAATGTTAATGTATATACATTATTAAAAATAAATGTATAAATAAATATATTAAAAAATTGTTCAGTAAAATACTTGTTTGGTTTTACTGTATAACAATGAAAAACCATTAACCTTTTCCACATCATTAAGTAATGTAGTTTAATGTTAATTCATATATATATCATTATTTAAAATAAAAAAATTATTAATTAAATGTATGATTTATACTTTTATTTATAAATTGTTCAGTATAATAATTTTTGAAGTTACTATTTAACGTTTGTTTACATAATTTAGTAATCTAGTGTAATTTTCATAAATGCATAGATATATTCAGTAGAATACTTTTGTAACGCTGTATTTGGATGCTATGGTTGTTCTCCTGCAGAGAAATTCAACACATACGTGACGTTGAAGGTTCAGAATGTGAAAAGCACGACCATCGCCGTACGCGGCAGTGAACCCAGCTGGGAGCAGGACTTCATGTTGTGAGTTTTATGATGTGATTTATTTTTTGCTTTCATTTTCTCTTCATCTCTGTGTCCCGCTCATCCTGTTGGTTGTTCACGTCCCTTTTCTGTTTCGGTTCAATTCTCTCCTGCACTCATTATGGTCAGTGTTGTATTAGTCTTGATCGAAACACATTTACTCTGATTATCTTCGTGCTCATTTGAGTCCTGTAACAGAGTTTCTGCTCTTCTTTGATATTCCTGCTGCGTTCAGCAAGACCGGAGAATCTCATTCGCTCAAAACTTTCTCTCTCGTGACTCAGCACACTTAATGTTTTTAAATATGTTACATTTGCCGTGTCAACTTCGTCTCAGATGTTTTTCCTAGGACTAATAAAAAAATAGATATATTTTTGAGTCAACAGTTTTAGATTATAGAGCTATAAAACTAAACAATTAAGCTAAAAAAGTTAGTCTTAGTCTTATTTGATGAGATATATTTGAGGTCTCGTTGAGATCTTTGACTTTTGATTGCATTTGAGCACAGTGTTACATTTACATTTATGCATTTAGCAGACGCTTTTATCCAAAGCGACTTACAATTGCATTGTTTATACATTTTCATAAGTATGTGTTGAGATCTGATTTGAAACTCTAGTGGAGACATGTGAGATTACAGTTTTTTTTAAGAGAAACATTGAAATGAATGAATGAATGATGCATTTATATAGTGCTTTATTTGTTATTGTTGTACACACAAAGCACTTTACAATCATGTGTGTGTGTGTGTGTGTGTGTGGGGGGGGGGGGGGGGGGTCTCTCCTCAACCACCACCATTTGAGAAGCAGGAGATAAAAAAAAGGACCATTTCTTCTATTTGCTGTTTAGGTGAAACAATTGAGATAATAATGAGATCTGATTTATGATTTTACTTTTCTGTGAGTTATGATTGGGTGGTATGGCAACAAATTAAATACCTTTGACAGATTCAAGATTTTTTTTTTGCTAGTTTCAGCTCGATGCATTTCTTATTTTCCCGTCCTGCGCTACGTTAGAATTTAGAAAATTCTATAAAAAAGAAAAGACGCAATTTTTGTATTTTTTGTTTCAGTGGCAGAAGCGGTCTTCCATAAATCCCACTTTCATGTCTATTTCTTTTCTCCTTTCTCTTCCTCAGTTACCCTGATCTTCCTCTCATGTTGTGATTTACTCCGAGATCACGTTCTATCGCTGTCATCTTCAGTGTATCTCCCTCTGTCGCCCCTTCATTCGCCCGCACACTCGCTCCTGCGTTCATTCACAAGTCTTTCTCCGCGCTCTTGTCCATTGATAGCAGACAGGTGAGCTCAAAGCGTCTGCGCTGGCGCAGCACGGCTGTTCTTACGTAACGCCGCGCTGCAGAGAATCTCCTTCTGCTCTCCACTACGTGACGTGCCTTTGATAGCGGCGATGTTCAGAAGAGAAAACTGTACTGGGTTCAAAAATAGCATGTGAAGCAGTATGCTGTGAAAAATACTTCAAACAGTAGTATGCAACAACCTCAGCAAATAGTTATGGCTGTTTTTGTGTTTTAAATAAAGATTAAAATATATTATTGCGTCCATTTGTCATACTAGAAATGGATGTTGAGTACTCTGCTTTATTGAATCTTATTTCCAAATAACTTGTTTTAAGGCAAGACACTACAGCCAAAAACATTGGCTAAAACATTTGAGTAAGCCTCCATAACATGTCTTCTTTCAGACTAGTGGAAATAAAACTCAGAACACAAGCTGCCCCGGGGCAGGCTAGCCGTGGAGTGTAAGTTACAATGGCAATGAATGCAGCTAGAAGCCAAGCCACTTTCATGGAGCCTAAAACCCAAACTAAACTGAAACTTACCTAAACCGGCTTCATGGTACAGGCCCCTGATCCTTCGTCTGCGATTATTTGGATGTTTTGGTGATGCTGTGTTTATTTCTCCTGTCGATTTATTATTAAATACCCTTTCTCCTACTGCTTCGTCAAGCTCTTGATTAGACCGCACAAACACGTCACAATTTGCATATTTAAACTGAACATCTCGGAAAACTTGTAATACATGACAGTTGTTTTAATCTACTGTTATTAATCAACTGGGAAAATCTAATGATATCAATTTGTAAAAAAAAATTGTATTTAGTATTTAAAGTGATGGAATGAGCAACTCAATGTCTTAATGTTTTCTGTTAAGCTTTATATAATGAATTTATTATAGCTTAGAATTTATGCATTGTTTATATATGCACAGAATAGCTTTATATATTATTATATGTATCATCTCTGGGGAATACATTCTTGTTTCTCTTTGAAATACATAATTTTCAGCTTTCAGTATTTAATTTGTTTTTCATGTGATGCACACAATACTTCTAAACCCTGAGAAATGTGGCAATATTAAAAAATATCTGCATTTGTATTGCTTCTATTCACATTTGACCACATAAGTAATAATATTTGAAACACAAATGTCTAGTATTGCAGTTTCTTTCTAACAATGCGTCCTGCTGTTTTGTAAATTAGATAAGTTAAATTTCTCCTGGCCATGTTTTGTTTCCTATTTGTTTCCATTTTGCCGTGATGTAATTATGTAAAGCAGTTTAGTCTATAAAATCCTCTCCGTGTGGTGCAAATGTCTCTCGATAAACACTGAATCTTCACCCACGCAGCTCTCTGTGTGCTTTCCGCTTCATGCCAGGCTTGATGTTGATTACAATAAAAGCTTTTAACTTTCCTCCGCAGAACATATCACTGTCTTTATGAAAGTACAAGCAGCCTTTTTTGTTTCCCATTTATAGGTTCATTCAGCGGTTTACTCCATACGTGATTTATCTTCATTTAAAGGTTGCTCTGTTTCCTCTCTCTCTCTCTCTTTCTGTCCAGTGAGATAAATCGTCTGGATCTGGGCCTTACGGTGGAGGTGTGGAATAAAGGACTGATCTGGGACACCATGGTCGGCTATGTTTGGGTCCCACTGCAGAGTATCCACCAATCAAACGAGGTCGGTGCTGCACTATTGGGTTTAGATGATACGACTGATACGAGCGCCATTATTAATACCGCTTTCAATATGACAGCAAAAACTAAATGCTGTTTAATTGAAAGATTAGTATACTTAAGGATTTAGTTTTATAAGCTATGAAAGAGCAGTACGGTTGTTCATGTGTTGAGATCAGACTTTAAATGAACTCTAGCGTGGATGACCGTGTGTGTGACGTCAGATAAGAGAAGTGAAGGTCAGGTTTTTGATTAGATCTGGTTCAGACACTGATGCACTGCTGGATTTACGGCCGTAAAGCACCTCAGATCTCTTTCTGTCCTGTTACAGAAGCCAATGCTTGCTTTATTTAAAGACAGCGGCTTTATTGAGCCGCCTTTTATGTACCATTTTATAAAGGATCCTGCACTTTTCCTCATGCTTTCATAACGTGGCATGAATAATATATCATCTGCTGTCTGTCAATAATGAATGAGTATCTTCTGTGATTTGACGCCATCGAGGTATTTATTGTGTTTTCTAAGCATTGACTGAAGGACTTCTGATGTTCGGAGAGATTTATGTTTCTGCATTTGTTCTATAATATATGATTGTGTTTATTGCTGCTAGATTAGATCGTGAACGCAGTGCATTTAATGGATTTGGGATGAAATATAAAAGCAAAGCTGTGGTGCATTATTTAATGATTCCTCAATTTATGCATCATGCTAAGGAGAGGTTTATTTTACTAAGTGATCGGATGCACAATTTTCTTCATAAAACATTTAAAACAGTGAATAGAGCTGCGGGTTTTGGAGGAAAAAAATGTAATTAAACATTATGAATATGTTTTATTTTGTTACATTTAAAATAAAAGAAGCTCCAGGTTTGCTGTGTTTATTTTTAGGGTTGCACAATATTACTAGATGATGATGATGATGATAATAATAATAATAATTATTATGTTTTTTTTATTATGATCATTAGTAGAACTAAATAAAAATATAAAAAAATGCAAATATTCTGCAGTAAAAAAAATAAACAAAAAATGTTATTTTTGTTGTGCTTGTTTGTAGGGATGCACAAAATGGCCATAATTTTAGCTATAAAATAATAATAATAATTATGATTATTATTAAATAAAATATTAGACTCAATTTTAATATTGTTATATATTTTACTTTAAAAATCTAACTTAAAAAAAATAGTAATAATTTAGTACAAAACTGTTAAAACACTTAATTTCTTCATTTTATTTTGTTTTGGCATAAAAACCACATGAAGACCTTAAAGCTTCCCTTTTATTGATACACGCTTCCCATTATAAGTTTTCCAAATGCACATAAGTGACTCAAACAGATGCAGATGTGAGTTTGTGTGCATTCAGCATTTACTAAGAAAACACCGGATCATGAGCTGCTCGCGTGTAAATAAACACAGTTCTGCGTTTCACTCTGAAAAAACCGGACCTGCTGACTCGCTTTACTTTTATTGACGTTTGGCTGAGAAATAAATGAGACCTTTATGTGGTACTTTTAATACGTCAGGAGAGACTTATGTGCGATAAACACTGAGCTCAGCCAATCATTAGAGTCGTCTCGATGATGTCACAGACGAGCGACGTCATCAGAAATCAAGGCGAATGATCCCCAACGGCATTCTGGGAGCTCTGCTCTCTGTGTCCAATCAGAGACGTGTATGAGGACCAGATGTGTCACTGAGAAGTTAATGGGCCGTGAGAGACAAAGGTCCCGCTTTTCAATTAAAAGAGTCGATCGCTTTATTGGCAAAGTTATCAGATAAAGCATTTCTGCTGAAAAGACTTGCTTTACACGCTGATTTATCCCAGTCTAACTGGTAGACTGACCTGAAACATACCGTTTTAATCTGTTCTAAGCTAAACTTGGTTTCACTTAAACAATGGTTTGTTATTAAATAAGTAAATATTATATTAATAGGGCTGTCACTGTTACAATAAATCTAAGGGCAATCAAGCTTTTTTTTATAAAATCAGGGTATATTTTTGTAGCTTGAAATAAAATAAAATATTTTATATGAAATACAATATTAGTTGCCAAAGAAGCATTTCCATTTTTTATTTATTTTAACTTGATGTAATATAATAACAACAAAAAAATGAATGAAAAATGAACTAAATACATGTATAAAAAAACTACTGAAAATCAACAAAACAAAAAAAGAGAAAATTTAAAAATAAAACTAAATTTTAATTAATACAATTTATAAAAACTATAATAGTATTCAAATGATACCCAAGTAATACTACTCTGGATTTGGTGTTTTTATTTATTTATTTATTATTTTTGCAGATATTAATACACATTGGGTATATTTTTTATTGGCATTTCTAGATTCTAGAAACCTTGGGTCAACAACTGTGGTTTTAAATGCTTCATAAACAAAGGCTGACTTGAATAAAAATAATCAGTAATATTAGTAATATTATGTTATTTGTGTTTAACTACGGACCATTATAAAAAAAAACAATATCCAATATATGCATTGTGTGTGTATATAAAACAATATGCAATTGATATTATACATACAATTTATATGTATTATAAATGTAATATAAATATTTCCCCAAAATTCAAAAGTATTTGAGGACAAAATGATATGCATGATGAGTCTGTAGGTGCATCCCAGTTTACATGCTTGTGTGTGTCTCTGTCTGTCTGTGTGTGTCTTTGTGTGTGTGTGTGCGTGTCTCTGTGTGCGTGTCTCTGTGTGTGTGTCTCTGTGTGTCTGTGTGTGTGTCTGTGTGTGTGTGTGTGTGTGTGTGTGTGTGTGTCTGTGTCTGTCTCTGTGTGCGTCTGTGTCTCTTTGTGTGTGTGTGTGTGTGTCTCTCTGTGTCTGTCTTTGTGTGTGTGTGTGTGTGTGTGTGTGTGTGTGTGTGTCTCTCTGTGTCTGTCTCTGTGTGTGTGTGTGTGTGTGTGTGTGTGTGTCTCTGTCTGTCTGTCTCTGTGTGTGTGTGTGTGTGTGTGTGTGTGTGTGTGTCTGTGTCTCTGTGTGTGTGTGTGTGTGTGTGTGTGTGTGTGTGTGTGTGTGTGTGTCTGTCTCTGTGTGTGTCTCTGTGTGTGTCTCTGTGTCTGTCTGTGTGTGTGTGTGTGTGTGTCTGTCTCTGTCTCTGTCTCTGTGTGTGTCTCTGTGTCTGTCTGTGTGTGTGTGTGTGTGTGTGTGTGTGTGTGTGTGTGTGTGTGTATCTCTGTGTCTGTCTCTGTGTGTGTGTGTCTCTGTCTGTGTCTGTCTCTGTCTGTGTCTGTCTCTGTGTGTGTGTGTGTGTGTGTGTGTGTGTGTGTCTGTCTCTGTGTCTGTCTCTGTGTGTCTCTGTGTGTGTGTGTGTGTGTGTGTGTGTCTCTGTGTCTCTGTGTCTGTCTCTGTGTGTGTGTGTGTCTCTGTCTGTGTCTGTCTCTGTGTGTGTGTGTGTGTGTGTGTGTGTGTGTGTGTGTGTGTGTCTGTCTCTGTGTCTGTCTCTGTCTCTGTCTCTGTCTCTGTCTCTGTCTCTGTCTCTGTGTCTGTCTCTGTGTGTGTGTTTCAGGAAGGACCAGGCGAATGGGTGACTCTAGATTCTCAGGTCATAATGGCGGATAATGAAATCTGTGGCACCAAAGATCCAACATTCCACCGTTTGCTTCTGGACACGCGCTTCGAGCTGCCGCTGGGTGAGATTATACTCCTCACAGCTACAACAATCAAACAAATACAGCATCTCTAGAGACCTCGTGAAAGAACAACTGGGGTTGAAGGACTTTTACTGCAAGTCTGTTAGCTTTGAGCTCATCTACACTCTTAAAAATAAAGGTGCTTCACAAAGCAATAGAAGAACCCTTTTGTCTAAATGGTTCAATAAAGAAACTTCAACATCTTTCTGTTTCACAAAAGCTTCTTTGTGATGAAAGAAGGTTCTTCAGATTATTAAAAGCTAAGAAAGAGATATTCTTTAACTGAATGGTTCTTTGTGGAACCAAAAATTATCTTCTACGGCATCGCTTGAAGACCCTTTTAAGAGTGTATATGATATTGTAATCCTAAAAAAAACGTTTAGCTCATATATGCTGTTCAAAAGTTTAGAGGGAATAATTTGTATATGCTAATTTGCTGCTCAAGAAACATGTCTGATTATTATTATTGTTGTAAACAGTTGTGCTGCCCAATATTTTGGTGGAAACCATCATATATTTTATTTTTCAGGATTCACAGATGAATAGAAAGATCAAAATACCAGCATTTATTAGAAATAGAAATCCTTTGTAACGTGTCTTTACTGTCATTTTTGATTAATTTAATGCATCCTTGATAAATAAAACTATAAAATTAAAAAAAAAACGACTGTAAACATAAATGGACCAAAACGATGGACTAAATATCATCAGTCACACACACAGACAACTGCAAGAAATGTTTTAAAGGGGTAAGATGTAAATTAAAGTTCCCTTGGGGCTATTAATATATGCAGACTTACTGTTTTAAATAGGAAATTCATGCAAAATAGTTAATTTAAACCTCAAATTCATGTGCACGTTTAGTGCTGCTTAGCAGAAAGTTTTTAATAGTTTAAAAAATGTTTGCTACAAAGAAGACACAGACGGCCCTCGAACATCAGATGAGCCCTGTTTTCTGAACAAATGAGGTCTTGTTCTCAAAAAAAACACCTTCACACTGAAACTCTCTCGCTGAGGCAATATAAATGACCTGCTTTCACTCTGAAGTGGCTCTGCTTGAGACAAACGCCATCTCAGTCTATTTCACTCTGCAGTTTGTTCTGGCCAAGAACCAGACCGTTTAGACCGTTTGTTTTTGCATCACATTTAGGATCTGGTGAATGTGAAACCGGACTCGGATATCTTGATAACTCAATCTGTTGATATGAGATCTGAGGCTAAGGTGTCTCTTCTGTGTGTGTGTGTGTGTGTGTGTGTGTGTGTGTGTGTGTGTGTGTGTGTGTGTGTGTGTGTTTCTCCCAGACATCCCAGAAGAAGAGGCTCGATACTGGGCAAAAAAACTGGAGCAGCTCAATACCATGCGAGACCAGGATGTAAGTCTCGTCTCTCTGTGCTGTAGTTTCTGCATGCGCCAGCAAAACAATCGGACTTCAAATTAACATAAGAGTCACTGTGGCTTTTCACTTTCAACAGTAGCATCTGTGAAGTACCTGATGTATTCGCAGTCACAAATAAAACTATGTCATACATAGTAGTGCTGGGCAATATTGCTAAAAATTCTCAATATTGTTCAACATTTTCTTTATTTTTGTATGTCCTCTAAAAACAAAGTGTATTTATTTGTTTGCCCACTAATGCCATTTAAACTGTTTACTGCAAAATCAACACAGCAAAAATAAAACCGAGAAACACATAGACAAAGAGTCTGCTCTATTTCAGGGTTTCTGCAGATGTTTAAATATTCTTGACTGGTCTTAATTACACAAATTAAGACCTTAAAAAGGTCTCAAATCAGAGCAGAAAGTCATGACATTAAATACTGCATGCACTGCAGAAGTATATTCATCTGTATTTTAGATTTATTTTATCCTAATACAAATATACATCTTTAAATAAAGGTATTTGCTTGAGATGCAAAATGAACATGAAGTCTGGTTTTCTAATAAACTTAACAAAATTAAGTGCTTTTATACTTAAAACAAGAACAAATATCTGTCAATGGGGACCAAACATTTGGTAGATATCATAATCTCTCATAAAGATTTTACATTGCCGTTATAAATGTAATCTAGCAGTATTGCATTAGTGTAACCGGTTTGACATGAGGCTGGTGATTAATATGTGTGTGATTTGTGTTGCAGTATTCATATCAGGAGGTGCAGGAGAGGCCGCTGTCGGTCCCGGGAACACAGTGCTGTGAGTGTGGTGCTCTACATCAGCGGCGTCATGCACTTATTATATTAGAGGGGGCATGGGGAGGGGTGGTGGTGGGGGGGTTAACACACCAGTGGGGTGGTGGTGTGGCGGGTGGGGGTTAACACACCGGTGGGGGGGGGGTTAACACACCGGTGGGGTGGTCGGTGGTGGGTGGTGGTTAACACACCGGTGGGGTGGTGGGTGGTGGGTGGTGGGTTAACACACCGGTGGGGGTGGTCTGTGGTGGGTGGGGGGTTAACACACCGGTGGGGTGGTGTGTGGCGGGTGGGGGTTAACACACCGGTGGGGGGGGGGGTTAACACACCGGTGGGGTGGGTCTGTGGTGGGTGGTGGGTTAACACACCGGTGGGGTGGTCTGTGGTGGGTGGTGGGTTAACACACCGGTGGGGTGGTGGGTGGTGGGTGGTGGGTTAACACACCGGTGGGGTGGTCTGTGGTGGGGGGGGGTTAACACACCGGTGGGGTGGCGGGTGGGGGTTAACACACCGGTGGGGGGGGGGGGGGGGTTAACACACCGGTGGGGTGGTCGGTGGTGGGTGGTGGGTTAACACACCGGTGGGGTGGTGGGTGGTGGGTTAACACACCGGTGGGGTGGTCGGTGGTGGGTGGTGGTTAACACACCGGTGGGGTGGTCTGTGGTGGGGGGGGTTAACACACCGGTGGGGTGGTCGGTGGTGGGTGGTGGTTAACACACCGGTGGGGTGGTCGGTGGTGGGTGGTGGTTAACACACCGGTGGGGTGGTCGGTGGTGGGTGGGTGGTTAACACACCGGTGGGGTGGTCTGTGGTGGGTGGTGGGTTAACACACCGGTGGGGTGGTCTGTGGTGGGTGGGTGGTTAACACACCGGTGGGGTGGTCTGTGGTGGGTGGTGGGTTAACACACCGGTGGGGTGGTCGGTGGTGGGTGGTGGTTAACACACCGGTGGGGTGGTCGGTGGTGGGTGGTGGTTAACACACCGGTGGGGTGGTCGGTGGTGGGTGGTGGTTAACACATCGGTGGGGTGGTGGGTGGTGGTTAACACACCGGTGGGGTGGTCTGTGGTGGGTGGTGGGTTAACACACCGGTGGGGTGGTCGGTGGTGGGTGGTGGTTAACACACCGGTGGGGTGGTCGGTGGTGGGTGGGGGTTAACCACACCGGTGGGTGGTCGGTGGTGGGTGGTGGGTTAACACACCGTTGGGGTGGTCTGTGGTGGGTGGTGGGTTAACACACCGGTGGGGTGGTCGGTGGTGGGTGGTGGTTAACACACCGGTGGGGTGGTCGGTGGTGGGTGGTGGTTAACACACCGGTGGGGTGGTCGGTGGTGGGTGGTGGTTAACACACCGGTGGGGTGGTCGGTGGTGGGTGGTGGGTTAACACACCGTTGGGGTGGTCTGTGGTGGGTGGGTGGTTAACACACCGGTGGGGTGGTCGGTGGTGGGTTAACACACCGGTGGGGTGGTCGGTGGTGGGTGGTGGGTTAACACACCGGTGGGGTGGTCTGTGGTGGGTGGTGGGTTAACACACCCGGTGGGGTGGTCGGTGGTGGGTGGTGGTTAACACCACCGGTGGGGTGGTCGGTGGTGGGTGGTGGTTAACACACCGGTGGGGTGGTCGGTGGTGGGTGGTGGGTTAACACAACCGTTGGGGTGGTCTGTGGTGGGTGGGTGGTTAAACACAAATGACCGTTGGGGTGGTGGGTGGTGGGTTAACACAACCGGGTGTGGGTGGTCCGGTGGTGGGGGTGGGGTGTGTGTAAAACAACCCGGTGGGGTGGTCGGTGGTGGTGGTGTGGGTTAAACACAGCGCGGTGGGGTTGGTCCGGTGGTGGGTGGTGTGTTACACACAGGTAACGGGGTGAGTCGGTGGTGGGTGGTGGTTAACACACCGGTGGGGGTGGTCGGTGGTGGGTTGTGGTTAACACACAACCGGTGGGGTGGATCGGTGGTTGGGTGGTGGGTTAACACAGCCGTGGTGGGGTCTGTGGTGGGTGGGGTGGTTAACACACCGGTGGGGTGGTCGGGTGGTGGGTGGTGGGTTTAACACACCGGTGGGGTGGGTCTGTGGTGGGTGGGTGGTTAAACACACCGGTGGGGTGGTCTGTGGTGGGTGGTGGGTTAACACACCGGTGGGGTGGTCGGTGGTGGGTGGTGGTTAACACACCGGTGGGGTGGTCGGTGGTGGGTGGTGGTTAACACACCGGTGGGGTGGTCGGTGGTGGGTGGTGGTTAACACACCGGTGGGGTGGTGGGGGGGGCATGAAAATTATCACTGGTATTATACTGTCACTGGTGTCACCTGACCTTCCTTACGGGTAAACAAATATATTAAATAAAATAAATTTTTGTATATTCATAAAATCAAAAGGTAATCTAATAATGTGGTCTAATTTTAAAGCAAAATATTTCATTTCCCCTTCTTTCACTTGTGAAATCCACCTACTGCCTTGTCAATGGATAATTCAGCTGTTCTCTTTCAGATATTTTCAAGCAAATATTACTAAATGCTGCAAAAAAAATTATGCATGTTTAATTCAAGCTATTTTATTGATTTGCAGATAATAAAAGTAATTTTTTTATCTAATGTTAAGTAATGTTTCTAAGTAGCCATTGATTCTGATGGTCACTTTTGAGCGCATCAGATTCAGATTTCACACATAATTGGGATCGTCTTCACAGTTCTGAGCATCTAAACTACTAAGTGCTGTAGCGGCTCAGTCCTTCCCGTATGTGTGCCAGCGTTAATGTGATTTATGAATGATGGTAATGACCGAAGTCCTGCAGAAAGCTGAATGAGCTGGCGGTGTGCATGAATGGAGCTGCTGAAACACAAACCCCCACACCCCCACACACCCCCACACACCCACCCCCCCCCACGCTCCCCCCACACACGCACACCCCCCCCCCCCCACACACCACACACACATCCCCCCCCCACACACACCCACCCCCTCCCACACCCCCACACACGCACACCCCCCCGCCCCACACACACCACACACACCCCCCACCACCACCCACACCACACCCCCACCAACCCCACACACCCCCACACCCCCCCCACCACCACACACACACACACACACGACACACACACCCCCACACACCCACACACACACACACCCCCCACACCCCCACCCACACACCCCCACACCCCCCCCCCCACACACACACACACACACCCACACACACGCACACCCCGACACACACACACACACACACACACACACACACACACACCCACACACACACACACCCACACACCCACACACACAACACACACCCACACACACACTGCACACCCCACACGCACACACGCGCACACCCCCACACGCACACACGCGCACACCCCCACACGCACACCCCCACACGCACACACGCGCGCACACACGCGCGCACACACGTCTGTCACTCACACACACACTCACACACACACACACACACACACACACACACACACTCTCACACACACACACACACACACACTCTCACAAACACTCACACACTCACACAATCACACACACACACACACACACACACACACACTCTGCTGACTTAGCTCCCAGGGGGGCGGGGCTAGACTGTGGGACCTTCTGATTGGCTGAGGCACGCAGCTGGGAATCATCACTGGAGCACATCACTTTATCACAGAACACTGAGTCATCAAACGCATACTTTACTGTTTTGCTGGAAGAGACACGGACAGACTCAGTGACAAAGTCAGCAATGCTGTCATACTAGACCGACCCAGTACTGCGTTAACACCAAGAATTTATGTTTTTGAATAGTGTGTTTTTGAAGTATTTTCTGCTCATCAAGGCTGCACTTTGTGGTAACAAATAAATACGGTATAAATTGTGAAATATTATTACAATTTAAAATAACCGTTTTCTATGTGAATATGTGTTAAACTGTAATTTATTTATTTGATCAAAGCTGTATTTTCAGCATCATTACTCCAGTCTTCAGTGTCACATGATCTTCAGAAATCATAATAATATACTGCTCAAGAAACATTTCTGATTATTATCAATATTGAAAACAGGCGTGCTGTTTTAATTAAATTTTTTGAAACTGTGATACATTCTATTTTTCAGGGTTCTTTTGATGAATATAAAGTTCATAAGAATATAATTTATTTGAAATATGTGACCCTGGACCACAAAACCATGGTCATAAGTGTCAATTTTTAGAAATTGAGATGTATACATCATCTGAAAGCTGAATAAATAATCTTTCCATTAATGTATGGTTTGTTAAGATATTAATATTTGGGTGAGATATAACTATTCGAAATTCTGGAATCTGAGGGTGCAAAAAAAATCGAAATATTAAGAAAATCATCTTTAAAGTTGTTCAAATGAAGTCCTTAGCAATGCATATTACTAATCAACAATACATTTTTGATATATTTACGGTAGGACATTTACAAAATATCTTCATGCAACATGATTTTTACTTAATATCCTAATGATTTTTGTTTTGCATACAATGTATTGTTGGCTATTGCTACAAATATACTTGTGCTGCTTATGACTGCGTCTGTGCTCCAGGCTCACATATAAATATTTTCTTACATTATAAATGCTTTTACTTCCACTTTTGATTTAATGCAGTCTTGATGAACAAAAATATTAATGTCTTTAAAAAGAATCTTGCTGACCACAAAAATTACATACATTTGTTTTTATGTCTAGCTATTTATTTATTTTTTACTTTATACCAATGTATATGTCTAAAAATATCTAACTGGTTTACAAAAATAAAAATAAAAGTGGCTTAATCTTAATTACAGTACATTGCGTTGAAAAACATGAAGAGATCACTGTATGACATAGTTTGCCAGCATAAGTGTGTTTATTCATTATATCTGAAAATATTGGCAAAGCAAGTACAAATCTCATCAATATGCATGGTTAAGTGTCGTAGTATTAATTTTAATATAGCAATAGACTGATAATGGTGGGAGTTTTGAATGTTGTATAAAATAATCAGCATTATTTCGTCCTTTGCTCACCCTTAACATTGAACAACTGTAGAGACACTGTATACTTTTCAAGGCAAACTCAGGTTGAACGTCAGCACTGCATTGTGGGTAATTCTGTCTTTTGTCTCTCACAGGTAACTGGTGGGGCGACCAGCAGAGTGAGTTTTCATATCTGTCATTATAATCTCATTAATCTGACATCTGCTTTCCTATTGGTTTTACATTTAGTTATTTAGTTAATATCACCCCTCAACGAGCGTTTCATGCTGGATAAACCAACACACTCATGCTTTATGTGCTGTGAAGCCTCAGATATTACACAAATAAACCAATTAATCATCCGTCTTTTGTTGCACAAATCTGTCATTTACTTAATTTTGCATGCTTTGAAAGTGGTAAAGTTTAGCATGCAAACAGACTTTGAGCATGCTAAAATATTTTGTCAAATAATTTTACCACACAAATTCATATATTTAGTATTTTTGTCTTTTATATGCCATATTCTTCAGGCTTTACATGTGTTGTGTGTCACATATGCAACACATTCAAACACTAAAAGCTGAAACTGATGTCTTTTTGTAACAGAAACGAGAATTTATTTATTATTTAATAATAACTGTAATTAAAATACATGCTCATATCCATCACTACAAGTGAATGCAGTAAAAATGTAACAGATAATTGCCGTGCTTTAATTTGCTTAATCACAGTACATTAAGACAATTGTTTTATATTACAAGTTTTCTGAAATGTTTAAATATGCAAAATAGACTTTATCTAATTCAAAATGTAAAAATTTGCATATATTTCCAGAAAGGAGATCTTGAACATTGGATAAAGCCAGTTTTAAAATTCATGTTTTATTATCTTTACAAGGGTGATTTTTTTTATCATTCCATAATTCAGACAATACTGTAAAAAGCCATAAAAATAATATTTTTAGCAATATAAAATCAGTTAAATGTGCACAAACGGTTCTCTTTATTCCTTCAGTATATAGAAAGGAATAAAACAGTAAAGTTCAGTGTATGTATGTCGTGCTTAACTGAAGAAATATATATAATTTAGAGAAATGGCCTTTAAAGATATGCATTATAATTGAAAAATGCAGATGTAAATAAATAAAGTGTAATGAACTAAACATGTAAATGTGTATTGTGGGTGTCTTCCTTCCACTAGTCTTAAAAAAGACATGTTATGGAATCAAAATAGCATAACAACTCAAAATTGCCCAATGTTTTTGCCTTTAGAGTCTCTTCCTGAAGTACAGTACTCTTCTCAAATAACACCATTTGTGTATGTTATGTTTTATCAGTCTTTTTAATAAATACAAACATGTGTGTAGACAATGATCCAGACAGCGCGATGGATGACCGAGACAGTGATTACCGCAGTGAGACCAGTAACAGCATCCCACCACCGTACTACAGCACATCTCAACCCAACGCCTCGGTCCACCAGTATCCCATGAGCCACCAGCACCGCAGTCCCAGCGCACCCTACTCACGCTCCTGTGACCTGGACTACGATCACCCGAGGGGCGTCAGGTGAGAGAGAAAGAGGCTTACTCAGATCCACAGTTACTAGTCCTGTGGTCATTATGGCAGCAGATTGGAGTAGAAACAGGAGTAGACAGTTACTAGTTTAAGCAGGACAGGTGCTGTAATCATAGTTTCATGACCTAGAGTAGTTTGCTATGTTCCTGTATGATTCCGTATGGTGCAAAAATATATGTTTTTTTTAATGTGTTTTCCATATACAATAAATGTTTTTAGTTTTTTTTGTTACTGTGATTTTCCACATATACATGCATAACATTGGTTAGATGTATTGCAAAGTATATTCACACAAAAATAATATTTGTATACAAGTAATTAGGGGTGTAACGATACACATATTCGTATTGAGGCTTCGGTTCGGTACGCATTACAAACCGAACGATTCGTTGGACTAATCCCATTACAGCATATTATCCTATTAGGTTTGATTAGTGCACGCGCGCATTCAGAGTTCGTTCTTTCGCTGCATGATTCAGTATTAAAATGCATTTAGAATGATCACAAATTTCAAGATATGGGGGCTGAAAATGTATATATTTTACATAATTTCAAATATTTAATGATTGTCACAAAAGAGTGCCGTTTGTTCTATCCAAAATACAGCATGATTACAAATGATTTTTACAACAGTTCAATAGCATAAGTACGAAGTAAATCAAGAGACTTACGTTTTAGACAGCATATTGCCTGTTTTTGCTCAAGTGAGAAGGTGTTTCTCTGCAGGTTCACTCTTAAAATTAAAGGTGCTTCAAAAGGGTCTTCAAGCGATGCCATAGAAGAACCATTTTTGGTTCCACAAAGAACCGTTCAGTCAAAGAACATCTCTTTCTTAGCCTTTAATAATCTGAAGAACCTTCTTTCTTCACAAAGAAGCTTTTGTGAGACAGAAAGATGTTGAAGGTTCTTTATTGAACCATTTAGACAAAAGGGTTCTTCTGTGGCTTCGTGAAGCACCTTTATTTTTAAGTCTATTTGCTCATTCTTTCCCTTCGGTTCTTCTGTAATGGACTCATTCATCACGTCTGATCGCCGTGTCTTTTATCTCGCTCTACTTTCTTCACCTCACAAAGACCTTTCAATTCTACTGTCTCCTTTGTTTCTCTTCCATTATTCAACAAGACGAGTTTTCATTGATTTAAAACAAACGTCACATCAGCCTGGCTTTGCTTAAGGGCTCAATGGATCTGTTCCTGGATCAGCTCTGTTTGCACAAAGAAAAGCAGTACTAACCCTTCTTGTATCTTCTGCTTTAGCTCTTATTTGCAGTGTTCAGTACCAAGCTTCAAATATAGCATTAGTACAGAAGCACTGAAAAAAGCACAAGGAATAAGATTAAGATATTTGAGTATATATTGAAATATTTACTGAAAATCAAGACAAAAGTACTGATGAAGATCATCACTTTTGCAGTGCATGATCTGAAATCAGTGGTATCATAATAATATTTTACTGTGACAATATCTGAACATTCATAGATCTAGATTTATTTACTTGTGATGCAAAATTACATGAGATACGAACTCTTGTTTTCTGAGAAATCCATCAGAATTAAGTGAGTTTATGCTTAAAATGAGAAAATTATTTGGAAAAGGTTACTTAAAATTAGGTAAATTGATTAAAATTGGTCAGAAAAATAAACTTAATTGAAATGGAAAACAAGTTTATTTTTCTGATCATATTGACAGACCTTTTTTTTTGGTTAATAAAAAAACCACGTGTTTTTGATCAGTTTTTTTAGAAAACTTCTTGTCTTATGCTTTGTGCATCTCAAGGAAATATGTCTTTATTTAAGAATATTTATATATTTGTACTGAAAATCAAGACAAGTATACTGAAGAAGAGCCTCGCTTTTTGCTGTGCATTATCTATCAATGGCATCACAATAATATTTGTGTCTTGTTTTCAAACTATCTAAACATATCTAAACATTCATAAATCAAGATATATTTACTTGATGCAGAATGACAAAATATAAGTCTTGTTTTCTGAGAAATTCATTAAAATTAAGTCAGTTTATACTGAAAATATTCAGTTTATATTGAAAATTGCAAAGTGCATGCCTAAACTTTTGCTCACTTTTAATTCTCCTCCAGCCCGACCGGGAGCTATGCATCCTCAGCCGAGCTCAGTCACTGCAGTTCTCAACTGAGCGAAGAGTACTGCGAGCGAGAACCTTACGATGAGAACGACTCGTACCACTCCTGCCACTCGTCCGTGACCTACAGCAAGGGCTCGCCCGATTGGGACGAGACACAGGGGGTGTACAGCGACGAATGCGCCTACAGTAAAGACGGTGGAGAAGAAGGTGCTCAGTATGAGGAAGAGGATGGTGACCTGTATCCAGAAGAGGCGGACATGTTTGAGGGCGAGGAGGAATTTAACTACGAGTGTCCGGTGGACGTGAACCAAGAGCTTCCGTTCACACCTACTCCAGCCAGCACCGCCCCAACGCTGGACGTCCCATCAACCACCAGACCTCCTCTGGAGAAACAGACCTCACTTCATCAACAGTCTCAAAACGCCAGTCAACCATCCAATCAGATGCAACCCCAACCTCAAGCCAAACCCCCAAACCAGCAAGTTCCCGCCCCCCAAAAACAAGCACGGCCCCAACAGCAGTCCTCAGGCCCGATCCCTTCGGTTCAGTCTTTCTTCGCCATGGCTAAGCCGTTGACTGCCGTGTTTGGGTTGGGTGGATCTACTCCTTCACCACCACCTCCTGCACCAAAAACTCAATCCCAACCTCCACCAACACAATCCCAGCCTCCAATGGCTCAACCTCCTGCTCCTGCTACCCAACAGATGCCTCCACCTGCGACTAAATCCCCCGAGCTTCCCGCTCCTGCCCCAATCACCAACTCCAAACCTCCTGCACCAGAACCTAAACCTCCAACCCCGACCGAGGAGAAACTGCCCACAGTAGAGCCACCAATGGAGGAGGAACCTCCACTTCAAGAAGACGACTTTCTCATGGAAGAACCTCCAAATGAGGAAATAAATATGGAGAGTCCACCTCCTTTCGAAGAGGAGGAACCGGTACCTGAACTTGAGAGGTACTTAAAACCAGCAAACCTGACTAACTTGGCGGCCTAAAATGCCAATAAATGTCATTTATTGGATGATTTTAAAGCAGTTTTTTAGGATAGTTGATCTGGTTCAGGTCGTCAGCCAGCTTGTCTTCTGGCCTGACCAGCTGATGAGTGGCCAAAACACTTTAAAACCAGCAAACCAGATTAACTTGGCCACATAAAATGCACAAACCACAATTATTAGATGAGTTAATAGATGTTTTTAGTATATTTGGCCTAGTTTAGATGGTCAACCAACGTGTTTTTCAGCCTGACCAGCCGATAAGTACCAAAAAACACTTTAAAACCAGCAAACTTAACTTGTTTGACCAGCTTAAACACAAAAAAACAAATTATTGGATGA
Organism: Oxygymnocypris stewartii; assembly: GCA_003573665.1. Classification (NCBI taxonomy): domain Eukaryota; kingdom Metazoa; phylum Chordata; class Actinopteri; order Cypriniformes; family Cyprinidae; genus Oxygymnocypris; species Oxygymnocypris stewartii. The sequence goes on along the minus strand of QVTF01022354.1, from coordinate 32,314 downwards.
TTTAATGGATTTTATTTGGATATTTGACTTGGTTTAAATGGTCAAATAGCATGTTTTTCAGCCTGACCAGCTGATAAGTACCAAAAAACACTTTAAAACCAGCAAACCAAACTTGTTTGACCAGCTTAAACACAAAAAACTAAAACTTTGGATGATTTAATGGATATTTGACTTGGTTTAAATGGTCAAACAGCATGTTTTCCAGCATGACCAGCTGATAAGTGCCCAAAACCACTTTAAAACCAACAAACCGACTAGCTTGGCCACCTCAAATGCTCAAACCTTATTTATTGGATGATTTTAAAGTGCCCAAAACTCCTTTAAAACCAGCTAACTAGACCAGCATTGACTGAATGGTTTAAAAAGCTGTTTATAGGACAGTTGCTCTGGTTTAAATGGTCTACCACCTTGTTTCCCTGAGTGACAAGTTGATTAGTGGACAAAACCACTTTAAACCCTGCAAATCAGACAAGCTTGGCCAACAAAACCACATTTATTGGATGCATTAAAGCTGTTTTAAGCAATCTAGCGTGGGTGAATCCATGAAACAACTCCAGGGAATTGTAAAAATAAGTTTGATGCATTATAGATGCAAATAATCTTGTTTGTCTGCAGTGAACCGGTGAAGGAGGAGCCGAAAGAGCCGGTGGACCCGGCGGTCAGAGCCAAGCAGAACTGGCTACGACTCTTTGAGAAAGTCCGACGCCAGTTACAGGAGGTGAGGCTAGACGTACATTTCTGTAGAAAGTCTATTGCTGGACCCAGAAACCGTTTATTATGTTGATTTATGTCTTGGTTTATGCATAGAATGCTTGAAATCAGCATGAATTCGGGAAATCACAATTGACCAGTTGACTTTTGCGAGAGGAAAAAGATGCTTGTCTTTTTAATTTTTCACTTAAAACACATCTCCACAATCACTGCAAGCTCACATTAATTTGATCTCAGTTTCATTCAGAAATGCATCATGTTATGGAGGTAAAATGGGTTGCTAATAATATTTATTTTTATATTTTCATACACATTTTCTGCTTGTAATGCGATGAGAGACAATGCTAACAGCATACTAACCGCTGTCATGGTTATTTTGCAGTTTGCCACGTCCTCTTTGATTCTTTTTTGTGTGCGTTATTCTGTTGACACTTCACCCTTTTGTTGTCTGTTTGTATCCCACCGTTTGTTCGATTCCAGTCTCTTTTCATTGCTTTAGCGTTTTGCATGTTCGCTCAGATGACCCCTGATTGGACGAGACTGTCAGGTGGGTCCGTTGTTGTTGTTGTTGTGAACGTTCTGTGCTGGTTTTGTGTAAGTTTTTGACTTGTGGAGGCATTGTGTGCATAAAATATAAGCTAAAATAGTTAGAGGGAGTCATTCATTAAAAGTGCATTAATTACTTCACATGAATTTTTACATAATTACAAACATCACAAAATTACTGCATCCCAGGTACAAATATATATATATCTTAGAATGTTTTGCAAATGTTTCCATTCTGTTATAACAAAACTATATTTCTGAATGAACGTTCTAAACATAATTTTTATCAATATTTAATTTTAATTATAATTTTAATTAAATTAATAATTTTAATCAATATAATTGGATGTAAAATATCTGAAACACATTGCTCATTTAGTTAAATACTATATTTAATGCCAGTCAAATGCTATGTTTATGCGGCGGGTTCATTGAATGATTGATATTCTGTTGATTTATTACTTTAGCCTGGTTGTTAAAGAAAATATTTTTACATTGTTATTTTAGTGTAATGTACTATTATAGTTTTTTTTTATTGTAGTTTTATATTTTTTGTTATGTTTTAAATTTTAGTTGAATTTGAATTTGAATTGTTTTTTTATGTATGTATGTGTGTGTATATATTTATATACATATGTATATGTATTAGTGCTGTCAAACGATTAATCGCATCCAAAATAACATTTTTGTTTATATAATATATGTGTGTGTGCTGTGTATATGTATTATATCTATATAAATACAAACACATGCATGTATATATTTAATAAAAATATGCTGTTTATATATTAAATATATTTATATATATTATAAATGTATATACATGTAATTATTTTCTAAATATATACATAATAAATTAATTACAGTACAGTACACATACTGTACATCAGAGGTGGAAAGAGTAAAAAAATATTGTACTCAAGTAAAAGTACCATTACATTACTGAAATTTTACTTAAGTACAAGTAAAAGTACCAGTCTAAAAATATACTCAAGTAAAAGTAAAAAGTAGCTCATTTAAAATTTACTCAGAGTAAAAAGTACTTAGTTACATTTTAACAATGGGAGGGAAAAATGGGATAGACCAAAGATGTCAAACTCAGTACCTGGAGGGCCACAGCCCTACACAGTGTAGATATAACCCTAATTAAACACATCTGATACAGATAAACTAATCATTTAGGCTTATTTGAAAACTACATGGTGTGTGTTGGAGCAGGGTTGGAACTAAACTCTTTAGGGCTGTGGCCCTCCAGGAACTGAGTTTGACAGACCTGGGATATGGGCCTATAAATCTCAAACTAGGTGTTTTTAATTAAAGGAATCAGTTATTTAGAATAATAACACATTTAGGCTGTTACCAGGGAAATTAAATCAGTATCAACAAAATTAATCTTTGCAATGCAGAGGAAACACAGAAGCTTCATCTGAAGTGGCATAGATGTATTTACACACTGACATGAATGCATTTAGCCTGCAGTTACAAATGCAGAAATAATGCTTTGATATAAATAAGACATAAAATGTGACCCTGAACCACAAAACCATAAGGCTCCATTTTCCTAAATTGCGATTTATACATCATCTGAAAGCTGAATAAATCATATTTCCATTGATGTATGGTTTGTTATGATCGGACAATATTTGAAAATCTGGAATCTGAGGGTGCAAAAAATCCAAATATTGAGAAAATCTCCTTTAAAGTTGTTCAAATTAAGCTCTTAGTTTTGATATTTTTACAGTAGGAAATTTACCAAATATATTAATCGAACATGATCTTTACTTAATATGCTAATGATTTTTGGCATAAAAGAAAAATGTATAATTTTGACCCATACAATGTATTGTTGGCTATTGCTACAAATATACCCCAGCGACTTAAGACTAGTTTTGTGCTCCAGGCCAGGGTCACAAATGTTAAATAGTCATTTGAAATAAAAAAATTAAAAGATACTTTAAATGTTAAATTAAAACCACCAGTAGGTGTCAGCAAGTCACTCATAAGAGAGTCATTGCGATTGAACAGAATCATTTAAACGGTTAATACATTCAGGAACAAAACACAGACGCAAACCTGTGTATGATGGCTGTGTTTGGTATTATTTTTGTTGTCGAAATAGAGCAGAAACAGGCAATATGGTGTCTAAACGCAAGTCTCTTAATTAACTTTTTGTTTTTTGAACTGTTGTAAAAAGCAAAAATACAGGCATATGTAATCATGGTGATTTTTTGAGAAAAACGGCATTTATGTTATGTTTACTTACTATATTAAATTATATAAATATATACATTTTCTGCTTCTATATCTTCAATTTTGTGATCATTCTAAACGCATTTAACAGACTGAATCACGCAGTGAAAGAAAGCACTCCAGATGCACGCGGACTAACTGGATCTAACGTTACCAGATTTCACAGCACACTGTTTAGAGTGATTTGTTTGGTTTTTGGCAAAATACTGATAATGTCAAATCGCACATCGTTAAAACAACAATTACTATATTATCTCAGATGATATTGCACACCCTGCACCACTGTCTTTCTGGCTCATTTGTGCAAAACCTTTTGTTAAACTGTTAAAGCTTCATTTTAACCACCAATGCAACGATGCAAGTATTTACCTCACCTCTACATGCTTGCGAAGGGCGATGTCGAGATGTTATAAGCTGCTAGTTCGGTCTCCCGAGGCAAACACAGCTAACACTGCATAATAGAGCATGAATATGGCCAGGGGTTCACTTCATTCCTTTGAGTTCAACTTCAGCAGAATACGACGGGGTCTAGTTTTCAGCAGGGTCTGCACCATTAACGCCTGTCTTGTCCGTCTGCATCTTTCTTGTGATTTTAGCGCCAGTTTCTTCTTCTGCCCATTATTTACTGCAGTTGTTTCCACGGAGCGATTTTTTTTTACTCAGTAACGAATGTGTTTTAAAATGTAGCGAAGTACAATACTTCACACAAAATCTACTTAAGTAAAAGTAAAATTACAGATTAAAAAAATTACTTAAAAAAGTACAAGTACACAAAAAAGCTACTCAATTACAGTAACGCGAGTAAATGTAATTCGTTACTTTCCACCTCTGCTGTACATATAGTATGTATGTAAACAAAAACCTTTATTTTGTATGTGATTAATCACAATTAATCACGTGACTGCACTAATATATATATAAAGTATTTTTTTATATATATATTGAGTTAATGTTTATTTTATTTCAAGCAACATGTTGATGGTTTTGGTTTCAGTAAACAATAACCCTGGTTTGTTGTAGTAAACCGTGTTTGTGTTGAATACAGAGACTATTTAGACTCTGATCAAAGCTAATTAAACTAATCAAATGTTTCTCTGTCTTTGTCTCAGGCACGAGGAGAAACAAACTCTCAGTCGCTGTGGTTCGGTAAAGGAGGGTGAGTCGAAGTCAAACTCATCTCAGCTCTGTTTGTAGAGAAATCAACAACTAATACAAAGACATCAGTGAAGTGGATCTAATGTACACTCACATACTCAAGTGTTTATCTAATCAGATTGATTCCTCAGACTTCTGAAAGAAACACAAGACTGCCGTTAGGGAATGCATGAACTAATAAAATGCATAGGTTTAGTGCAATGGTTAAAAACATCTAAGTGCATAAATGCAAAAATAGCTACATATCTACTTCTGTATAATGCTCTGCGCACTCTAGTCAGAGAGTAAATGGTCATTTATTTCAAGTAATATTGTTGATGACGAGGCAGTGATTGGATGTGATTTTCTGTGTGCTTTCGAGGAAGGGATGTTATTTTCATGCACCATTATGCTTATGATTATGAGTATTTCTCCAGGGTGGGCGGAGCGCTGTACAGCATCGACAGCATGCCTGATCTGAAGAAGAGGAAAACCATTCCCCTGGTCAGAGATCTGGTGAGAAACCAACAGCAAAACTCAGAAAGATTATCTAAAGCGGGTCGCACACTGAACGAGAAGCACAGCGCCGTGTCTTTAAAATTCAAACACATTGTTTTATATTAAATAACATCATATTTGTCTCAAACCGTTGTTAATATACCAAGATACCACTGCTGCAAAATACTGTACACGTTAGATTTACAGCTCGAATAAATGTAAACATATAGAATTAAATGCATAATAAACATAATCTTTTATATTTCTCTTACATACGCAAAATATTAGAGTATAGGCCTATGTAATAATTGTCTGTGGTGATTTCATTCACCGTCATCGGTTGGATATACCAGGACACAACCGTTACAACACACTTCAGGTCATTTATTAGTATCGAATGTGTGCGATACCTCGAGTTGTCCTCGACGCGGCGCGGCGCTGCGCTTCTCGTTCGGTGTGCGACCCACTCAATGCTCCGTTCATCTGCATTGGGACCGGCTCGTTTACTGGATCCTGATAGTTTCAGTAGAAATTAGATGCAATTATAAATCACAATGCACTACAAACTCAGAGGTACAAACGTGTCCCAGATTGTCTAATAAATAAAATGCACCCTAGTATAGAGTAGGGTTTTCACGCTTTAGTAATTGATAAGTGCTGCTTTAATACTCTATCAGCGTATCATTAGTGCAATACATTCTTAAAGCCTGTGCGTTCTTTTGATTGGCTGTTTGGGACACATTAGTTTCTCTTTTAAGATCAGGTAAATGTGAATAACCGTTTTTGTTCTTGTTTTCTTTGCCTCTGCTGTCTGGACTCAGGCTATGGTAAGGATTTGTTATAACTACTGTATATTTATTGTATTGTCAGGTTTATTTGACAGGGACAATACACATAAAAAAACACATAAATGTGCCTGAATTAACCAGAAGGCTATTTTGAGACATGCTTCAAAATACATATAAAATTGCACCATTCATAAAAAAATTGCATCCGCTTAAAAATTATATTTTATTTAAAGATCCATAACAGCTCAGTCAAACACATACACCATACAACTATCAGACATAATAACCAATGTATCACTAGTCTATAATATCAATATGCAGTCAAAGACAATTTAAGCATACAGTAGCATATTAAGGCACCACTGTTTTGCAGTTATCAGTGTTTTATTAGTTCATAAGACGTTCATGAGATGTCTCCTGAAGATGATGACTGGGGTTTTCTTCATGTGCTCTCTCTGTCGTCTCATTGCTGTGAGATATGAAGGATCTCTCGTGTGTGTTTCAGTCTCTGGTGCAGAACTCTCGTAAGGCTGGAATCACGTCTGCTATGGCCTCCAGCACGCTCAACAACGAGGAGCTGGTAAGGGATGCGTTTACTGAACACTCCTCTGCATGTGAAACGTCGAGGCACCTGTGTGCGAGTCTCTCATATTTGAAGTGTTTTCATTCTGGTATTATTATTATTTTTAAATCATTATTAAATTCTATAACTTAAACAAAAAATATGACAAATATTTTTTTTAATATTTGTAAAATATTATAAATATTTTTTGACTATAATTCTGTAAAAAAAAAAAATATATATATATATATATATATATTAGAGTTGAAGTACTGAAATAACTAAAACTTGAAATAAATTAAAGATAAATAGGAATATTAAAACAACAAAAACTAATAAAGATGGAAAAAGCACATAACAAATTACTAAAACTTTAAAATAAAAAATGAAAACTGAAAAAAGTCCATTCAAAATATTGATAAATATTATTTTATTTTGTAAAATAATGTTATTTTTATTCCTGCATAAACTAAATGTCACGGTGATGAGTAGATACATTTATTCAGATTTTATTTTTAAAAGAAAATACATTTAGATTTAAAACATAAAATATATAATTGTAAGAATATTTTTCATGCATTCAGTAAGAAATATGAATAAATATTTTTTTATCATTTTAATTTTTATCACCATGTAAACTAAATGTCATAGTAATGCGTGGATATTTATTCTGATAAAAAAAGAAATGTAGTTTAAGAAATATATAAAGAAATTATAAATATAACACCATTAAATGTACAAAATATATTTATTAATAATAGCTTCATATTTTTTAACATGCATTCTGTAAGAAAAAGTAATACTTTTTTTCTTTTTTTTAATATATATATTTTTTTTTTATTCCCGCATAAACTAAATGTCATGTTGACGAGTGGAGAGATTTAAAACAAATAAAATTCAAAAACAAAATGTATTTTTAAATAAATTATAATTTTAAATAATATTCTAATATAAATGAATGAATAAATCTAATATCAATATATAGCTTTAAATAATAAAAATGTTTAATTAAATTGAACATAGAGTATACTGTTCAGCCATAAAAGTACTGATTCAGTAACAGAATAACTAAAATTAAAATGAAATCTGAACATGTAAAAGTAAAAGCTAAGCATGTGTGTGTCTAGTCCTAAGTAGCGCTGGTGTGTGTGTGCTCCTGTAGAAGAGTCACGTGTATAAGAAGACGCTGCAGGCTCTGATCTACCCCATCTCCTGCACCACGCCGCACAACTTCGAGGTGTGGACGGCCACCACGCCCACCTACTGCTACGAGTGCGAGGGGCTGCTGTGGGGCATCGCGCGGCAGGGCATGCGCTGCTCCGAGTGCGGCGTCAAATGCCACGATAAGTGCCAGGACCTGCTCAACGCCGACTGCCTGCAGAGTGAGACTTCAATGCTTACAGTGTGTGATTGTGTCGTGTGGGGCTGGGGACGAACTAACTAAACGTGTCAATAGAGGCTTTATTAGCTCTAGGAACTAGCCAGCAGGGTCGTTCGCACCGGCAGCAGGAGCTCTGAAGCGGCTGATAGTGACGTCGTTATTCACGGCATTTACAATCGTCAACAGCCGGTGAATGCAGGACGCCGTGATCGGAGCTGTTTTTGATGTGTGTATTGGGTTTCGTGATAACAGAGATGGAATGTAAACGCACAATTTACGCGACTGAAAGAGCAAAAAGTTTGAAATCTCCTATGAATCATATCATATAATCTAGCCTGAGAAAAGAACACAACAGGTAAATACCGTTATTGCCGTTTTCCATAATCATGGAGTAAATATTTCTACATGGATTTTTTAAAATGCCGGGTACACTGTGTTTCATCCGCGTTTGGCCGATCAGCGAACGCTTACTGATTGATTGGTAGTTCCTATAGAACGGATTTACATTTATGCATTTAGCAGACGCTTTTATCCAAAGCGACTCACAGTGCATTCAGGCTATACATATTTTATCAGTATGTGTGATCCCTGGGAATCGAACCCACAACCTTTGCGCTGCTAACGCAATGCTCCCTCGGTAGGGTCTAAAGGATTTAGACCCTTCTCTGAAGTAGCAGCTTATTAAATCTTTAGTTCCTAGAACTAAAACTGTTCCTAGTTCCTGCAAACACGCCAAAAAGCGGGAACTTCTGCCGATAGTTGTAGAAACAATGAAAGGTTCCTCCGGTGCAAAAGCCCCTAATGCTACTTTTGATTTTGCTTTGATTTTAACATTCCTCTTTAATTATCTTTTATGTAACTTCTTGTTAATATCTTGTAGTGTAGATAACTGGTGAGGACAATAATATGAAATGGGATGGAAATTATATTTTTGCAAATGCAAGGTTTCTTGAGGAAACGCGAAAGTTTTGAAGCATTGAAATATCATTTTTCCTCCCAGCTCATGTTTTTGAGCCCCTTTATGAGCTTTTTATTGACCCTAACTTTATTTTTGTAGTCTTATTTATTTTAAGAAATATTTTTTTTTAATGCTGTTTGACTTGAAAAAGTTATTCCTTAACTTTCGTGGAATCATATTTTAAGTACAATTTTTTTTTAATAATTTCAATTGAAATATTATGCCATGACAGTCTTTGAGGTTTAGACAAGCAATAAATAAATATCATATTAAATTAATTCAAATAATTATTGTTTTAAATTATAAATGTTCAATTTTGAAGTGCATTCAATACGAGTTCAGTAATAAACTGAACATAGAGTATTTTGTTTAGTCATTAAAATAATTATAAATAATCAATGAATATAACATGAAATCATTTTAAATAATTATTGTGTTAAATAATAAACATGTTTTATTTTTTAAAGCATTCAATCAGAGTTTAGTAATAAACAGAACAGATAGTTTTTTAGTCATTAAAGGAATAATAAATATTATAAATATCAATAAATATAATTTGAAATACATTTTTATAATTATTGTTTTAAACAATGAACATTTTATTTTGAAATGCATTCAATATGAGATCAGTAATAAACTGAGCATAGAGCATTTTGTTTAGTCATTAAAATTATGATAAATAATACATAAATAAATACGAAAAATGTAAATGATAAACGTTTTATTTTTAAATGCATTCAATAAGAGTTCAGTAATGAACAGAGTATATTGAGTATATGCAAACATTAATTAGTGTGTTAATATTAGATGTGAAATGCATTAATTAGTGTGTTAATATTAGATGTGAAATGCATTAATTAGTGTGTTAATATTAGATGAGAAATGCATTAATTAGTGTGTTAATATTAGATGTGAAATGCATTAATTAGCGTGTTAATATTAGATGTGAAATGCATGAATTAGTGTGTTAATATTAGATGTGAAATGCATTAATTAGCGTGTTAATATTAGATGTGAAATGCATGAATTAGTGTGTTAATATTAGATGTGAAATGCATGAATTAGTGTGTTAATATTAGATGTGAAATGCATTAATTAGTGTGTTAATATTAGATGTGAAATGCATGAATTAGTGTGTTAATATTAGATGTGAAATGCATGAATTAGTGTGTTAATATTAGATGTGAAATGCATTAATTAGCGTGTTAATATTAGATGTTAAATGCATTAATTAGTGTGTTAATATTAGATGTGAAATGCATGAATTAGTGTGTTAATATTAGATGTGAAATGCATGAATTAGTGTGTTAATATTAGATGTGAAATGCATTAATTAGTGTGTTAATATTAGATGTGAAATGCATTAATTAGTGTGTTAATATTAGATGTGAAATGCATTAATTAGCGTGTTAATATTAGATGAGAAATGCATGAATTAGTGTGTTAATATTAGATGTGAAATGCATGAATTAGTGTGTTAATATTAGATGTGAAATGCATTAATTAGCGTGTTAATATTAGATGAGAAATGCATTAATTAGCGTGTTAATATTAGATGTGAAATGCATGAATTAGTGTGTTAATATTAGATGTGAAATGCATGAATTAGTGTGTTAATATTAGATGAGAAATGCATTAATTAGCGTGTTAATATTAGATGTGAAATGCATTAATTAGCGTGTTAATATTAGATGTGAAATGCATTAATTAGTGTGTTAATATTAGATGTGAAATGCATTAATTAGCGTGTTAATATTAGATGTGAAATGCATGAATTAGTGTGTTAATATTAGATGTGAAATGCATGAATTAGTGTGTTAATATTAGATGTGAAATGCATGAATTAGTGTGTTAATATTAGATGTGAAGTGCATGAATTAGTGTGTTAATATTAGATGTGAAGTGCATGAATTAGTGTGTTAATATTAGATGTGAAATGCATTAATTAGCGTGTTAATATTAGATGTGAAATGCATGAATTAGCGTGTTAATATTAGATGTGAAATGCATGAATTAGCGTGTTAATATTAGATGTGAAATGCATGAATTAGCGTGTTAATATTAGATGTGAAATGCATTAATTAGCGTGTTAATATTAGATGTGAAATGCATTAATTAGCGTGTTAATATTAGATGTGAAATGCATTAATTAGTGTGTTAATATTAGATGTGAAATGCATTAATTAGTGTGTTAATATTAGATGAGAAATGCATTAATTAGCGTGTTAATATTAGATGAGAAATGCATGAATTAGCGTGTTAATATTAGATGTGAAATGCATGAATTAGCGTGTTAATATTAGATGTGAAATGCATTAATTAGTGTGTTAATATTAGATGAGAAATGCATGAATTAGTGTGTTAATATTAGATGTGAAATGCATGAATTAGCGTGTTAATATTAGATGTGAAATGCATTAATTAGCGTGTTAATATTAGATGTGAAATGCATGAATTAGCGTGTTAATATTAGATGTGAAATGCATTAATTAGTGTGTTAATATTAGATGAGAAATGCATTAATTAGTGTGTTAATATTAGATGAGAAATGCATGAATTAGTGTGTTAATATTAGATGAGAAATGCATGAATTAGCGTGTTAATATTAGATGTGAAATGCATTAATTAGCGTGTTAATATTAGATGTGAAATGCATGAATTAGCGTGTTAATATTAGATGTGAAATGCATTAATTAGCGTGTTAATATTAGATGTGAAATGCATTAATTAGCGTGTTAATATTAGATGTGAAATGCATTAATTAGCGTGTTAATATTAGATGTGAAATGCATTAATTAGTGTGTTAATATTAGATGTTAAATGCATTAATTAGCGTGTTAATATTAGATGTGAAATGCATTAATTAGTGTGTTAATATTAGATGTGAAATGCATTAATTAGTGTGTTAATATTAGATGAGAAATGCATTAATTAGCGTGTTAATATTAGATGTGAAATGCATTAATTAGCGTGTTAATATTAGATGTGAAATGCATGAATTAGCTTGTTAATATTAGATGTGAAATGCATTAATTAGCGTGTTAATATTAGATGTGAAATGCATTAATTAGTGTGTTAATATTAGATGTGAAATGCATGAATTAGTGTGTTAATATTAGATGTGAAATGCATTAATTAGTGTGTTAATATTAGATGTGAAATGCATTAATTAGCGTGTTAATATTAGATGTGAAATGCATGAATTAGTGTGTTAATATTAGATGAGAAATGCATTAATTAGCATGTTAATATTAGATGTTAAATGCATTAATTAGCGTGTTAATATTAGATGTGAAGTGCATGAATTAGTGTGTTAATATTAGATGAGAAATGCATTAATTAGCGTGTTAATATTAGATGTTAAATGCATGAATTAGTGTGTTAATATTAGATGTGAAATGCATTAATTAGCGTGTTAATATTAGATGTGAAATGCATTAATTAGTGTGTTAATATTAGATGTGAAATGCATTAATTAGTGTGTTAATATTAGATGAGAAATGCATTAATTAGCGTGTTAATATTAGATGTGAAATGCATGAATTAGTGTGTTAATATTAGATGTGAAATGCATTAATTAGCGTGTTAATATTAGATGTGAAATGCATTAATTAGCGTGTTAATATTAGATGTGAAATGCATTAATTAGCGTGTTAATATTAGATGTGAAATGCATGAATTAGCTTGTTAATATTAGATGTGAAATGCATTAATTAGCGTGTTAATATTAGATGTGAAATGCATTAATTAGTGTGTTAATATTAGATGTGAAATGCATGAATTAGTGTGTTAATATTAGATGTGAAATGCATTAATTAGTGTGTTAATATTAGATGTGAAATGCATTAATTAGCGTGTTAATATTAGATGTGAAATGCATGAATTAGTGTGTTAATATTAGATGAGAAATGCATTAATTAGCGTGTTAATATTAGATGTTAAATGCATTAATTAGCGTGTTAATATTAGATGTGAAGTGCATGAATTAGTGTGTTAATATTAGATGAGAAATGCATTAATTAGCGTGTTAATATTAGATGTTAAATGCATGAATTAGTGTGTTAATATTAGATGTGAAATGCATTAATTAGCGTGTTAATATTAGATGTGAAATGCATGAATTAGTGTGTTAATATTAGATGTGAAATGCATTAATTAGCGTGTTAATATTAGATGTGAAATGCATTAATTAGTGTGTTAATATTAGATGTGAAATGCATGAATTAGTGTGTTAATATTAGATGTGAAATGCATTAATTAGCGTGTTAATATTAGATGTGAAATGCATGAATTAGTGTGTTAATATTAGATGTGAAATGCATTAATTAGCTGTGTTAATATTAGATGTGAAATGCATTAATTAGTGTGTTAATATTAGATGAGAAATGCATGAATTAGTGTGTTAATATTAGATGTGAAATGCATTAATTAGTGTGTTAATATTAGATGTGAAATGCATTAATTAGCGTGTTAATATTAGATGTGAAATGCATTAATTAGTGTGTTAATATTAGATGTGAAATGCATTAATTAGTGTGTTAATATTAGATGAGAAATGCATTAATTAGCGTGTTAATATTAGATGTGAAATGTCTTAAGCATGATATAAGCTGTGCGCGTGGAAGAGGTTTTGTGCAGCGCTGATGTTGTGCATGTGATGCTCAGGAGCCGCGGAGAAGAGCTCGAAGCACGGCGCTGAAGACCGAACGCAGAACATCATCATGGTTCTGAAGGACCGCATGAAGATCCGCGAGCGCAACAAACCCGAGATCTTCGAGCTGATCCAGGAAGTGTTCGATATTCCCAAAGCCATCCACGCGACGCACATGAAGCAAATCAAGCAGAGCGTTCTGGACGGGACGTCGAAGTGGTCGGCCAAAATCAGCATCACACGTGAGTCACACTTACACCAAAACATGTACTCGCATAAAAGGCGCTTCCGCTAGCGTGCGATCCCCATAAATATACACATACACAGAATTACAGTATTTAAGCATTCACGCAAACATAATCCGTTATGTCTTAAGTGAACGTTTGGGGAACTATTAGAGAAAAACATCTGATGTGTATCACAGTAGGTCTTAATATAAAGGCCATCTGTCTCGTTAATGTTAATCTAACAATAAAAGAAAAGAGGGAATTACTTTCTGTTTCTGTAGTTTTAATAATCAATGTATTTAACACTAAAGCGATTTTACTTTTGATTATTCGTTTTTCTTGAATGCTTTTTTTTAGGTGTAAAATGGAAAAAGTAATGCATTACTTGTGTTCATTCTACTGCTTTTTGCATTTGATCTTATAATAACAAAGATAAAATAAAAATAGCTATACTGTGATTATTAGTATAGTAATTAATATGAAGAACTGGAGGAAAATAAGCAATGTTGCTCGGTGATTTTGCTTTGGATCCTTCAGAAAACATTAATTAGATTTTTCCTCATAATTGAGTTTCTGACTCTGTTCACTTATAGATGCAGCGCAGTCATTTTCATACGTTATTTTGAAGGTCTCTTAATGAAGAAAATGAAATAAAAAAAATGACTCAATTTTTTAAGTTAGCTCATTGTGGCTCGTTTAGCCAGCACAGGTCACATATATTAGCATGGTCTCTAAAGACACGGTTTTCTCTGTCAGTGGTTTGTGCTCAGGGTCTGCAGGCGAAGGATAAGACGGGTTCCAGCGACCCGTACGTCACAGTACAGGTGGGCAAAACCAAGATAAGAACCAAGACCATCTACGGCAATCTCAATCCCATCTGGGACGAGAGCTTTCACTTGTGAGTTCAGGAGCATAAAACCATTTACTTATTTTTTATCTTTCTTAAAAAATGAACATTGATTCTATGATGCACGGATGGTTTGGTTTTACTTATATGTACACAAGAAAAATAGGTTTATTACTATAATATATATTATTTATAGCAACAAAATAAAAACATTTGAAAGCAAACTTCCTGATTAAACATTAAAGCACACTAGTGTGATAAACAGTGCAAATTTTCATAATTTTTTAACTCATATTGTGAATATTATTCATAAAAAAAAAAAAATCACTCAAAAAAACAGGCACCTACTCTCAGATAAATGACGCTAAAGATTAATCAGATGCAAATAGAAACACAAAACCAGTCCTAAGTGAAATAAAACATGTTGACAAAAAGATTGAATCCAATATTTAGTGATAATATAGCATAATGACAGATTTATAAGCAGTTGTTTGGAGTCTGGTCATTTTTGATCGGGAACACCACAAGTGTTACTAGGTGAAATAAAACCCACAAAAAATTACGAAAATTTAAAAAAAAAATATTGAGAAGGACTTATACCCTATGTGAACAAAGTCAGTAAGTTTGAGTCCAATGCGATAACGTTAACGAGTATTTTCGGGAAAAAGAAAATCTTTTTCGGGTCAATTTGACCCGAACACAACCAGAGGGTTAAAGCTGCAGTCCGTAACTTTTTTGGTTAAAAATGATCCGAAATCAATATTTGAGCAAGTACATAACCAGCTAGTATTCAAAACTATCGCCCGATTAGTTTACGTTAGCCCGATTCACAACGGTAAGCTTATAATAATGCTTTTTTCCAGTTGAGTGGTACGCCATCACATGTTAATTAAATGTATTATTTTGATGGCGGATTGTAATGAAACACATGTGACTAAAATTAAATTATATTCCAGTTTTAAATGTGCTTCTGATTACAGATATAGCCTGGGTTTACACAGGATTTGTATTTTAAAGAAAACCAGTTCGAAGAAAGGGTTTTGGGTTAAAATAATGTATTAATATGAAATTTGAATGGTATGACGGTTAGATATTAGACTGTACAGAAATTGAACTAACTAAAAAAATTAGTTTTAAGCTTAATTATTTTATGTTATGTAGTATCGTTATTTTTACTTTTATTATTATTATTCTGTTTTCTTTTTAATTTAAGATTTTTGACATGTTGTTGTGTTTATAATATTTATTTCTTTATTTACTTTGTAAATATGTCTCTATATTTTTTATTAAATTTTAGTTTTTAATTTTAATTTGTTTTAGTTATTTTAGTACATCATCATAAGTTTTTTTTTTTTTACAATCAGGGTTATTTTAGTATCATTGAGATACTATTATAGTTTTTATTATTTTTTTAAATTAGATTTTATTTTTGCATTTTCTGGTTTCATTTTAATTTTAGTTAAATTTTTTAGTAATTTTGTTGTATTTTATTGTTTTTGGGGGATTTTTAATGTCTATATTTTTTATGTATTTTAGTAAATCAACTTAAACTAAGTGAAAATGAGAAATGTTTAATTTGATTACATTTCAGTTTATTTTGGTTATAATTTATTGTATTTGAAGTAATGCAAATATTTTAAGGATTTAGTTATAGTTACAACACCCCTAATTTCAAGTAATGAAAATGTTTCTATACTGTAAATGTTTTAATTGAGGATAATAACCCAGGTTGTGTCTCTGGTGTCGCAGTGAGTGTCATAACTCTTCCGACCGGATAAAGGTGCGCGTCTGGGATGAGGACGATGATATCAAGTCTCGTGTGAAGCAGCGGTTCAAGCGGGAGTCTGATGATTTCCTGGGACAGACCATCATAGAAGTGCGAACGCTGAGTGGAGAGATGGACGTCTGGTACAACCTCGGTGTGTCAGAGTCATTGCATGCTTATTTTCAGTGTCGGGGGGGTAACGCAGTACAAGTAACGCGAGTTACGTAATAATATTACTTTTTTCAAGTAACTAGTAAAGTAACGCATTACTTTTTAATTTACTGGAAAATATCTGAGTTACTTTTTTCTCCATTTAATTACTAACAGTGTGCCGTGTGAACATGATCTTACTGTAGATCTAATCTAGACTAAATATGAATGTGTATTAATTAATCCCACTCGCAAAAAACAGATTCAGTATTCATCAAAATGAATTAAAACAGTGAAATACAAACTCAGAATATGACGCAAACCTGCAATAATTAAATATGTTAAACAACACAAATATATCTAATCTCATTTTATTAACCGATGTGTTTGCTGCTGATCTTTGATGATCAGTTCAATCATATTAATAATACAAATTACTTTAGATTAACAATTGTGCTTGATTGCTTTTTAATTACTGAAGAGTGTTGAACTTCTCCTGTGTTCTTCTGTACAGACGTGATTTACTCGTCCTTCAGTCTGAGGTTTATTCATTACACTTTTTGGTGTGAAAGCTTTTATATTTGCTATAAATATAACTTATTGTATTAAAAACAAACAAACAAGCCCAGCACCGATATTTAAAAAGTAACGCAAAAGTAACGTAACGCATTACTTTACATAAAAAGTAACTAAGTATCGTAATCAGTTACTTATTTAAGGGAGTAACGCAACATTGTAACGCATTACTTTTAAAAGTAACTTTCCCCGACACTGGTATTTTAGCAGTATGTCTATGAAAATGATCCTGGAGGAGTTATTCGATTCTCTCTTTCTCTCTGAACAGACAAGCGCACGGATAAGTCGGCCGTGTCCGGAGCGATCCGGATGCACATCAGTGTGGAGATCAAAGGAGAGGAGACGGTGTCTCCGTACCACGTTCAGTACACCTGCCTACATGAGGTGCATGCACAAATCATACTCATTAAACATGTGACCCTGGACCACAAAACCAGTCATAAGGGTCAATTTCTTTACAAATTTGATCTTCATGGAACATGATCGTAATATCCTAATGATTTTTGGCATAAAATAAAAATGTATAATTTTGAGCCATACAGTGTATTGTTGGCTATTGCTACAAATATATCTGTGCTGTTTATGACTGCGTCTGTGCTCCAGGGACACATATTAACATTATATTTAGATATAGTACATGTTTTTGATGCATCAACCCAGCTAACAGGGAACGTTCTTACAACTTTCACTAAAGTATTTAAAAGTTATGTAAATGTTCTGTTTATGTAACATTCTTATGAGTATTAATATTTGATATGCATTCTCATAACATTTAAAACAATTTCTTAGATCAGCATTCTCCAAACTGTACTGTATCTGAATTTTTTCTTTCTTTTAAATAATATTCTTTTGACAAAAAGAAAACAGGATTTTAACAAAATCTGAATGTTCCATAATACAATTTTAACATTCTTAGAATAATAAAAATAAATGGCCAAATTACATTGTTTTGTATGAAAATAAAGTTGTTAGAATGTTGAAAGTAAAATTTTTGTAACTTTAAAAAAACTTCATAATCACAACAAGAAAACATTTTAATGTTCATACGATATTAAAAGTAAACGTTCAAATAATGTTATATTTTGGGTGAAAATAAATAACGTCTTTGTAACCTTCAAATATCGTTTTAATAATCTGGACATTTTAACTTCTTAGAATATTTAAAATAAACATTCAAATAACGTTATATTTTGAGTTAAAATAAAGTAAGTATGAAAATGTTGCCCTATGTTTTGTGAAGGCTGCATGCAAGAATCAATTTTTATTGTTAGTTTTATTGATTTATATTTTTGCTGCATCACTAGCTCCGCCCACTCTGAAATCTCATTGGTTCAAAATGACACTCCACATTGTATATTAAAAATCATATACTTTCTAATCGTCTACGTTATGTCATTTTGCACAGAATAGTCCTCACTTTCATAGAATTATGCTGGAAACCGGTGTATTTTAGTATTAATTATATACTATTGTAATTTGTATTACAATTATACATTTTAGTAATTTGGTTAATTTTGGGGTAATTTTTTAATTCAGTTTTAGCTTTTATATATTTTAAGTTAGTAATTTTGATGCTTCAACTTAAACTTAGTTTTCTATTTAATCTAATATGTATAATACATTTCATTTTAGCCTCGTTTTAGTTAACTAAAATGTGTTTATTGATATTAAACCTGCTGTAAACATGGTTAGGACGTGATGTAGATCAGTGTAAAGCGCTTCATCCTCAGGATTCATCCGTGTGTCCTCTCCCATGATGCTTTGCAGCACATCTTCCTCTACACCACAGAGAAGCAGAACAGCGGCGGGGTGAAGATCCCTGATGCTAAAGGCGATGACGCCTGGAAAGTGTACTACGATGAGACGGCGCAGGAGACCGTGGACGAGTTCGCCATGAGATACGGAGTCGAATCGATCTATCAGGCCATGACGTAAGCAGAGAACCAATGAACAACTCTATATGTACAATACTCATAATTATATGAATCACTTGAAACCATCAAACAAACGAGTGAATGCATGAAAAAGAACCTCTTTCCAGAAAATGAACGGTGACTAAATGTTAATTATCAAAACATGTGGAGCCTCTAATAGGAAATGGTGATGGAAAAATATAAAAATGATATTTCAATGCTTTTGTGTTTGTTCCTAGATAAGCTTTACTTGTGCTCTTTTCTCTCGGCAAAGTTTTGCTGATTTAAATAATATAAGATGGGAGGAAAAAATATATATTTCTATCAACATGTCATTTTAGGGGCTCCGTAATGACCAAATTATGTTTATTATTTTATTAAATAAAAAATAAAATGTTGATCTTGTGAGGCTGTAAATGTTATGAAGACTTCATTTTAATATTTCTTATAAAGTTATGCTGTAAAAAGGGCCCAAATTATGTTTATTATTTTATTAAATTAAAAATAAGATGTTAGTCATTAATCTTGTGAGGCTGTAAATGTTATGAAGACTTCATTTTAATATTTCTTATAAAGTTATGTTGTAGAAAGTGCCCAAATTATGTTTATTATTTTATTAAATTAAAAATAAAATGTTGATCTTGTGAGGCTGTAAATGTTATGAAGACTTCATTTTAATATTTCTTATAAAGTTATGCTGTAGAAAGTGCCCAAATTATGTTTATTATTTTATTAAATAAAAAATAAAATGTTGATCTTGTGAGGCTGTAAATGTTATGATGACTTCATTTTAATATTTCTTATAAAGTTATGCTGTAGAAAGGGCCCAAATTATGTTTATTATTTTATTAAATTAAAAATAAAATGTTGATCTTGTGAGGCTGTAAATGTTATGAAGGCTTCATTTTAATATTTCTTATAAAGTCATGCTGTAAAAAGGGCCCAAATTATGTTTATTATTTTATTAAATTAAAAATAAAATGTTGATCTTGTGAGGCTGTAAATGTTATGAAGGCTTCATTTTAATATTTCTTATAAAGTTATGCTGTAGAAAGGGCCCAAATTATGTTTATTATTTTATTGAATTAAAAATAAAATGTTGATCTTGTGAGGCTGTAAATGTTATGAAGACTTCATTTTAATATTTCTAATAAAGTTCTGCTGTAGAAAGGGCCCGAATTATGTTTATTATTTTATTAAATTAAAAATAAAATGCTGATCTTGTGAGGCTGTAAATGTTATGAAGACTTCATTTTAATATTTCTAATAAAGTTATGCTGTAGAAAGGGCCCAAATTATGTCACTTTCTTTGTGTTACAAGTTTAGGGAGCTTTTTATATTTCTTTGGAAAGGGATTGATTGATTATTAGATCATATTAGAATTATTGTAATTTTTTATTTAATGTTAGTTTAGTCACATGATAACAGTATGTGATAATAGTTTGTATAGTTAAGACAACAACAAACATGGGTTATTAAAATGTATCTTATGTGTGGTGTGACAATGAATAAAAACAGTATGTTGAATTTAATAATCAAGTATAATTACATTTGTTGATGCATTGCAAAATTTAGAAAATGAATCATAATTAAATCAAATTTTTGCATTTATAATATTTTTATCACGGCAAACAGAGAATATATTTGAGCTGTTTAATGCATTTGAGACGTTGTGTTTTCCTCAGTGCATAACTGACACGTCACAGATATATTCTTCATCTGTTAATGTTAGAAATTCATGCAAATATCCATTTTGATGATATAATAATAGGGCATTAATTCGGAGTAAAATATGCATTTGCTAAAATATTTGTTATTGGACATTAAATGTGCCTTTTGTAGAATTTTAAACCTACATATAAGTGTATTTATATGATGGCAGTAGCTGTAAAGGGACTAATGGGTAATTAAAATGCAGCTAATACTGTCCTAATTACTAAGCTCAGATGAGTTAAAGTGTGTTTCTTATAGCAGTTAAAATGTAGTCTTGTCTTTCTTTATTTTCATTCTTAATTTAGTGATTTTAACTTTTAATGTTATGCTTTAAAGAGCAGTGTTCTGCTTACTGTAAAGTGTACAGCTGTTATTAAACCAGAGAGAACGGGTGCATGGCTGTGATAGTATGAGAGAGAGTCAGTGGTGATATCAGTGTGTTTCTATTGGTCAGCGTTAGAGGAGCTTAGCCTATACAGTTAGTCTGCCTAAATACATGTACATATATTTATATATACTACATAATAAATACACACAGTACACATACATATATCATGTAAACAAAACTTTTATTTTGATGTGATTAATCGTTTGACAGCACTAGTCATGTGTTACGAGACGGGAGGCGTGCGGATCCATTTGCAGGGCTTTATTAGGAGGCATGGTCGGAAACGAGCATGGGTCACACATGGGCAAACAGGTGTATATATGGCAAGACAGAGAGTAATCCTAGAGCAAGCGTAGGTCTGCGATCTGCGAACAATCTCCAACAGGGCAAGGCAGAGATAATTGCGTATATCATGATAAAGATTTTATTTGAAACGTACTTTTATTATTGTAAAGATTTTGGTTGAAAATGACTTCTATTATTACTATTAAACATTTTGTTAGAAAATTACGTCTATTGTGTATATTTTGGTCATATCGTCCACCTCATATTTAACATGGCTCTGCTAGAAAGTCATCTCATAATGATCATAATTATGAATGCATAAAGGACATGTGTTTATCTCCTGTCCTGTAAGTAACCTCCTCTTCTGTGTCTGTGTTCAGGCATTTCGCGTGTCTGTCGTCGAAGTACATGTGTCCCGGTGTTCCTGCGGTCATGAGCACACTGCTGGCCAACATCAACGCTTACTACGCCCATACGACACAGTCCTCCAACAACGTCTCTGCCTCCGACCGCTTCGCTGCCTCCAACTTTGGGGTCAGTTCAGACTTCAACCACAAAGTGACCTGCAAAACACTGTGTAGTAGATCTCAGACACCTCGTTGTTGTCTTCTTGAGTTACACCAGAGGTTCTCAATTCCAGTCCTCGCGCCCCCCCCGCTCTGCATATTTAGCATGTCTCTCTTTGTTAACACACCTGATTCAGATAATCAGCTTGTTAGAAGTGTGCTCCGTGCATGAACTGTGTTCCGATTGACATGCTCCCTACACAGGGTCCATTGCTCCCAACACAGGGTCCATTGCTCCCTACACAGGGTCCATTGCTCCCGACACAGGGTCCATTGCTCCCTACACAGGGTCCATTGCTCCTTACACAGGGTCCATTGCTCCTTACACAGGGTCCATTGCTCCCTACACAGGGTCCATTGCTCCTTACACAGGGTCCATTGCTCCCTACACAGGGTCCATTGCTCCCTACACAGGGTCCATTGCTCCCTACACAGGGTCCATTGCTCCCTACACAGGGTCCATTGCTCCCTACACAGGGTCCATTGCTCCCGACACAGGGTCCATTGCTCCCTACACAGGGTCCATTGCTCCTTACACAGGGTCCATTGCTCCTTACACAGGGTCCATTGCTCCCTACACAGGGTCCATTGCTCCTTACACAGGGTCCATTGCTCCCTACACAGTGTCCATTGCTCCCTACACAGGGTCCATTGCTCCCTACACAGGGTCCATTGCTCCCTACACAGGGTCCATTGCTCCCTACACAGTGTCCATTGCTCCCTACACAGTGTCCATTGCTCCCTACACAGGGTCCATTGCTCCCTACACAGGGTCCATTGCTCCCTACACAGTGTCCATTGCTCCCTACACAGGGTCCATCGCTCCCTACACAGGGTCCATTGCTCCCTACACAGTGTCCATTGCTCCCTACACAGTGTCCATTGCTCCCTACACAGGGTCCATTGCTCCCTACACAGTGTCCATTGCTCCCTACACAGGGTCCATCGCTCCCTACACAGGGTCCATTGCTCCCTACACAGTGTCCATTGCTCCCTACACAGTGTCCATTGCTCCCTACACAGGGTCCATTGCTCCCTACACAGTGTCCAGTGCGAGGACTGGAATTGAGAACCGCTGAGTTACACTAACATTTGAGGTCTGAGTTTTTTAAATAAGTTCATTATTTTATTAATCAATGCTGCAATTTCTAATTGCTCAAAAGTCACAGTACAGACATGTTACAAAAGATTTCTATTTTAAATAAATGCTGTTGTTTTGAACTTTCTATTCATCTGTGAATCCTGAAAAATAAAATGCATCACGTTTTTAACAAAAATATTGTGCAGCACGACTGTTTTCAACATTAATAATAATCAGAAATGTATCTTGAGCAGCAAATCAGTATATTATTATGATTTCTGAAGATCATGTGACTCTGAAGACTGGAGTAATGATGCTGAAAATACAGCTTTGATCAAATAAATAAAGCACATTTTACTATATATTCTAACAGAAACAGTTATTTTAAATTTGTTATAATATTTCACAGTATTATAGTTTTTACTGTATTTTTGATCAATTACATGCAGCCTTG
This sequence comes from Oxygymnocypris stewartii, assembly GCA_003573665.1. Taxonomy (NCBI): domain Eukaryota; kingdom Metazoa; phylum Chordata; class Actinopteri; order Cypriniformes; family Cyprinidae; genus Oxygymnocypris; species Oxygymnocypris stewartii. The sequence continues at coordinate 8,870 of QVTF01022354.1, read as the reverse complement.
ATGAGCAGAAGAGACTATCAAAAACATTAAAAGATCTTCCCACAAACTTTTGCTCAATAATGTGTATTTGTTTTGTGCAGAAAGAGCGCTTTGTGAAGCTTTTGGATCAGCTGCACAACTCCCTGAGGATAGACCTCTCTATGTACAGAGTATGTGTCATTAATACATCACTGAACACGTGTACAGCTGACCTCTATGTCTGTGGTAGGATCTGTGTTGGTCACAGTTGTGTGTGTGTGTGTTTCAGAATAATTTCCCAGCTAGTAGTCCTGAGCGGCTGCAGGATCTGAAGTCCACTGTAGATCTTCTGACCAGCATCACTTTCTTCAGGATGAAGGTTTGTTCTGCTCACAGATCTCTAATGTATCTCTTTTATTTCTCTTCTTTCTTACTGCTTGTATCACTTCTGTTTTAGTTTTATAACCAATTATTACTATGTGTACATTGTTGTTTGTTAGCATGTGTGTTTGACAGTGTTTAGGATTACTGATAAACTACTGCCGTTTGATTTATCCTATTTTAATTTTAGATAAATGATGTATGAATTTATTATGTCTTTATAGGTATTTTCTTTAGTTTTAGTTATTTTAGTAAAGTTACTTCAACATACTACATGGCAATGAATTAACACATATATATATATATATATATATATATATATATATATATATATATATATGGTCATGTTTTAGTGTCATGTTAGAATCATTTTTATACTCATACCTTTTGTTGATTTAATATTTTTAATTGTTTTTAGCTTTATTTTTTGTTTTCATTTAAATGTTTAGTTTTGAAATGTTGTTGTATGTATTTGTCATTTTATTTAATTTCTCCATTTTCTTAAGTGTGTGTGTGTGTGTGTGTGTGTGTGTGTGTGTGTGTGTGTGTGTGTGTGTGTGTATATATATATATATTAGTATTTATAGAGTTTTAACTTATAGTTTTAGTTACTTTTCTTATTTGTAAGTCGCTTTGGATAAAAACGGCTCCTAAATGACTAAAAAGTAAAAAAAAAAAAAAAAAAGTAACAAGTAATGATTTAATGAAAAATTATGCAATTATGACATTTTCAGCAACATGTATAGATCTGTAATATAGTAATTAAATTAGTTTTTGTCCAAGTGCCATTAGGGAACTAAATGCATAATTACAAAGGATTTTTTCTAATACTATGAACTATACCGGTGTTTAATATCTATATATTCATTTGTATGTTTCTTGCCACAATGAGTTGCATTGAATCTCATTGTATAATAAAGTATTCAAATGTTAAATAAAAATAATAAATAATGAAAATCATAATAATTTATCAACTCAAACCTCAGTTTGCAACAGAACTAAAACATATAATTAGAAAAGTGGTGATGAGAATTTTTTTTCTTTTTTACAAATAATAATAAATGTAGTAAATAAAAATAGATGAATAATAAATAGAAAAATGCATTGAAACAACCCTTAAACTGCAATGAAATTATAACATAAAATTTGAAAAAAGGGAAAATATAAAATAAATAATAAAAATGAATAAGTAAATATATATATATATATATATATGTAAAGTTAATGCTCTTTTTCTGGTGATAAATCTTAAATAATTTAATGACATGCTTTGTGAGTAGTTGTGTTTTTTTTCCTTCACTATTTCGATGGTGCTCAAAGTTGAATATCTCTTCAGCCGCATTTATAGGCCTTTAAAGCCTCTTTAATGTGCATCTCATCGCCGAGAGGAATCACTGTTGTGTGTGTTTTCAGGTCCAGGAGCTGCAGAGTCCACCGAGAGCGAGTCAAGTCGTCAAAGACTGTGTGAAAGCATGCCTCAACTCAACTTACGAGTACATCTTTAATAACTGCCACGAGCTCTACAACCGGGAATACCAGAATGACCCAGTGAGTATGTGAATGTGTCTGTGTATTTGTGTCTGTATCTGTGTGTCTGTGTCTCTCTGTGTGCCTGTGTGTCTGTCTGTGTCTCTCTGTGTGTCTGTGTCTGTGTGTCTGTGTCTGTGTCTCTCTGTGTGCCTGTGTGTCTGTCTGTGTCTCTCTGTGTGTCTGTGTCTGTGTCTGTGTCTGTGTGTCTGTCTCTCTGTGTGCCTGTGTGTCTGTCTGTGTCTCTCTGTGTGTCTGTGTCTGTGTGTCTGTGTCTGTGTCTCTCTGTGTGCCTGTGTGTCTGTCTGTGTCTCTCTGTGTGTCTGTGTCTGTGTCTCTCTGTGTGCCTGTGTGTCTGTCTGTGTCTCTCTGTGTGTCTGTGTGTCTGTGTCTGTGTCTCTCTGTGTGTCTGTGTCTGTGTCTGTGTGTCTGTGTCTGTGTCTCTCTGTGTGCCTGTGTGTCTGTCTGTGTCTCTCTGTGTGTCTGTGTGTCTGGTCTGTGTCTCTCTGTGTGTCTGTGTCTGTTGTGTCTCTCTGTGTCTGTGTCTGTGTCTCTCTGTGTGTCTGTGTCTGTGTGTCTGTGTCTGTGTCTCTCTGTGTGCCTGTGTGTCTGTCTGTGTCTCTCTGTGTGTCTGTGTCTGTGTCTCTCTGTGTGTCTGTGTCTGTGTCTCTCTGTGTGTCTGTGTCTGTGTCTGTGTCTGTGTCTCTCTGTGTGTGTGTCTGTGTCTCTCTGTGTGTGTGTGTCTGTGTCTCTCTGTGTGTGTGTGTCGGTGTCTGTGTGTCTGTGTCTGTGTCTCTCTGTGTGCCTGTGTCTGTGTGTGTGTGTGTGTGTGTCTGTGTGTCTGTGTCTCTCTGTGTGTCTGTGTCTGTGTCTGTGTCTCTCTGTGTGTCTGTGTCTGTGTCTCTCTGTGTGTCTGTGTCTGTCTGTGTGTCTGTGTATGTGTGTCTGTGTCTCTCTGTGTGTCTGTGTGTGTGTCTGTGTCTCTCTGTGTGTCTGTGTGTGTGTCTGTCTCTCTGTGTGTCTGTGTGTGTGTCTGTGTCTCTCTGTGTGTCTGTGTGTCTGTGTCTCTCTGTGTGTCTGTGTCTGTGTCTCTCTGTGTGTCTGTGTGTCTGTGTCTGTGTGTGTGTCTCTCTGTGTGCCTGTGTGTCTGTGTCTGTGTCTCTCTGTGTGCCTGTGTGTCTGTGTCTGTGTGTCTGTGTGTCTGTGTCTGTGTCTGTGTCTGTGTCTGTGTGTGTGTGTGTGTGTGTGTGTGTGTGTGTGTGTGTCTGTGTCTGTGTGTCTGTATCTGTGTGTCTGTGTGTCTGTGTCTGTGTCTCTCTGTGTGCCTGTGTGTCTGTGTCTGTGTGTCTGTGTCTCTCTGTGTGTCTGTGTCTCTCTGTGTGTCTGTGTCTCTCTGTGTGTCTGTGTCTCTCTGTGTGCCTGTGTGTCTGTGTGTGTGTGTCTGTGTCTGTGTGTCTGTGTCTGTGTGTGTGTCTGTGTCTCTCTGTGTCTCTCTCCCAGTGTGATTTTGAGATACTGTTATAGGTTTTATTAACATTTTAACTTTTTAACCTTTAATTTTTATAGTTTTCGTTTTAATTTTACTTAAAGTTTAAGTTTTTTTTTAAGTTTTTTTGTTATATATATATATATATGTTATTTCAGTTAATATTGATTTTATTTCAAGTAATGAAAATGTTTTTTTTTCATCTTCTGTTGGAAACTTCTAAATGTTTAAAATGTTTAAACGTATGAATGTTCTGCTGGAAGCTTTGGTTTAACCGAGCGCATCACACTGGACTGAATGAGTTTGTGTTTGTCTCTTCAATGCTGATTTGATGCTGTTTATTAATTTACATTCAGAGCGCCGCGAGCTCTGAAGTTCTTCTCATGGAAAATGAAATATGATTATGGTGGAGGTTTTGTGCAGTTATGAATGGAGAAGAAGCGCAGTGTGACGTGGGTTTTATCCCTCTCGCTCTCGCTCTCTCTGCACTTCTACTGCAGAACTTTATTAGTAAGATGGAAGACGCGTCTGGAGTTTTTGACACCTCATACTCGCAGCGCTGACTGATGCTCGTGTGTGTGTCTGTGTGTGTGCGCGCGTGTGTGTGTGTGTGTGTGTGTTTGTGTGTGTGTGTGTGTGTCCTGTGTGAGTCTGTGTGTGTGCGCTCGTGTGTGTGTGTGTGTGTGTGTCTGTGTGAGTCTGTGTGTGTGCGCTCGTGTGTGTGTGTGTGTGTGTGTGTGTGTGTGTGTGTGTGTGTGTGCGCGTGTGTGTGTGTGTGTGCGGGTGTGTGTGTGTGTCTGTGTGAGTCTGTGTGTCTGTGTGAATCTGTGTGTGTGCGCTCGTGTGTGTGTGTGTGTTGTGTGTGTGCGTGGCGTAGCGTGCGTGCGTGGCGTGTGTGGTGTGTGTAGATCTGAGATGATAATTGGCCGTACACACAGGAAAGCATTCTTCATGCTTTCTGCATTATTTTTTAATTGCCAATTTGTGTTAACGGGCGTCTTTCTCGTGTAGCCGTGAGCTGCATGACTGCTGCTTGAGAAACCACAAAATGTTTCTAAAAAATGATGGAGAGAAATTATGTAAACATACTTAAGTCAAGATATGTTTACTATGCAAAATGACATAAATAATAAGTCTTGTTTTCTGAATCAAAATGAAGAGTCTGCTAGGGATGTTCATTTCAACCGGTTAACCGGTAACCGACCGTAAGAATTTTGACCGATTATTACAATCAGTTAAAGTCGCATACAAGTCACATTTTATTATTTCATTCAGAAATAGGCCTAATGCTGACGTTAAATGTTTACAAACTTTATAATAAACACTATAAACATAGCTAGGATATTTTAGTTGCACTCACTCCACAACAAATCCTTTCAATTGAACAGTAGGCTATTTAGAAAAGAACAAGAATTAAAAATATAAGAAGCTATGATAATAATTTGTTACATTTATATAGCGCTTTTCTAGGCACTCAGAGTTTTTTGTAAATCTCTGTTTTTAAGATGGTTAATTGTATATTGTATGATATTTTATTTATTTATTTTTATTTTATTATATTGTTTATTATTTAGATACCTTTTTTTCCTCTTCACATCTTTTCTAATGTTATGTTTTAGTTCTGTTGTAATTTGAAGTTTGTGAGAATTCTCTATCTTGAAATTTTTATTTGCATTTTTCTAATTATAATTACAAATAAATAAAGATTATAGATAATTAAAGGATAATAAATAAAATATACATTGCTAGAATCAAACTCTACTTTAATTTTAATTTTTTTTTATCAATTTCTCCAAAAAGCAAGACTTCACATCTTATTTCATTTAGCATCTCAAGTGAGTGTATTTATATTTAGGGTTGTTTGTACTGAAAAAACATGTAAGAATACTGAGTAACAACATCTGATTTTGCATTGCAGGTGTTGAAGTGTGTGTTTTACATGATATCTCTCTTGTCTGTGTTCATATCCCGTCGAAGACGGTTCCTCCTGAAGAACAGAGGGCCGAGTATTAAGAACCTGGACTTCTGGTCCAAACTCATCACCCTCATTGTTTCCATTATAGAGGAGGACAAGAACTCCTACACGCCCTGCTTGAACCAGTGAGTGTGTGTTCAGACCCGAGACAATGCGGTTTAACATTAGGGATTAGAGATCCACCGATATATCGGTTTACCGATATTTTAGAATTTTTTTTCTTTTTCTTTTTTTTTGTCACATACATAATTATACAGAGTATAACCAACAGTGAAATTTAGTTCACACTTGGAGCAGTGGACACACACACACACACACACACAAACACACCTTGGAGCAGTGGACACACACACACACACTTGAGCAGTGGACACACACACACACACACACCTGGAGCAGTGGACACACACACACACACACTTGGAGCAGTGGACAGCACACACACACACACACACACACTTGGAGCAGTGGACACACACACACACACACACACCTGGAGCAGTTGGACACACACACACCACACCACACACTTGGAGCAGTGGCACACACACACACAACACACCTGGAGCAGTGGACACACACACACACACACACACACACTTGGACAGTGGACACACACACACACTTGGAGCAGCGGCACACACACACACACACACAACTTGGAGCAGTGGACACCACACACACACACACACACACACACACACCTGGAGCAGTGGACACACACCCACCACACCACACCTGGAGCAGTGGAACACACACACACACACACACACTGGAGCATGGACACACACACCACATACAACACTTGGAGCAGTGGACACACACACCACACACACACACAAACACACCTTGGAGCAGTGGACACACACACACACACTGGAGCAAGTGGACACACACCACACACACACACACCTGGAGCAGTGGACACACACACACACACACTTGGAGCAGTGGACACACACACACACACACACTTGGAGCAGTGGACACACACACACACACACACACACACACACACACACACACACCTGGAGCAATTGGACACACACACACACACACACACTTGGAGCAGTGGACACACACACACAACACACCTGGAGCAGTGGACACACACACACACACACACACACACTTGGAACAGTGGACACCACACACACTTGGAGCAGCGGGCACACACACACACACACACACACTTGGAGCAGTGGACACACACACACACACACACACACACACACCTGGAGCAGTGGACACACACACACACACACCTGGAGCAGTGGACACACACACACACACACACACACTTGGAGCAGTGGACACACACACACAGGAGCATCAGTCTAATTCTATCACTAATTATGATATTCCAGAAAGATCCTTTACCAACCTGAAACCCAATGGTTAGAGTAATATACATTAGCATAGGCGAGTTCTATAACTGATGTGAAGGACACCGAGCCTGTGTTCCTGCTGCAGGTTCCCTCAGGAGCTGAACGTGGGAAAGATCAGCGCGGAGGTGATGTGGAACATGTTTGCTCAGGATATGAAGTACGCCATGGAAGGTAAGCACTCCTAAACACTAAACCTCTCACAGATATAAGACATTTTTATGTGTTTCTCTTTTTATGTACATTTTTATGTGTGTACATATATGACCCTGGAGCACAAAAGCAGTCATAAGCAGCACGGGTGTAATTGTAGTAATAGCCAAAAATACATTGTATGGGTCAAAATTATCAATTTTTATTTTATGTCAAAAATCATTAGATATTAAGATCATGTTCCATGAAGATATTTTGCAAATATCCTACCGTAAATATATTAAAACTTAATTTTTGATTAGTAATATGCATTGATAAGAACTTCATTTGAACAACTTTAAAGATGATTTTCTTAATATTTATTTTTGCACCCTCAGATTCCAGATTTACTAATATTGTCCAAACCATACATCAATGCAAATATTATTTATTCAGCTTTCAGATGTATATGTATCAAAATATGGACCCTTCTGACTGGTTTTGATGTCCAGGGTCACATATACTATTGTATGCATTTATTATTTAATGTACTTATGTATTCTTTTATAGTTGTTTCTGTTATTATTCAAGTTGTTTTAGTTCTTTTGTAATCGAGGTTTGTTTGAATCTCTGTCTTAAAATATTTACATGTTTTTTATTATGTATTACTTCCTTTTTTCTCTCGTTACTTCTTAATGTTATTTATAGTTGTTTGTGTGAGTCTCTAATTTTTCTATTGTTAATTAATTTTATTATTTAGCTTATTATTTTATTTACTTTTCTCTTTCTTCTTATAATGTGTTATTATTGTCTCTGTCTTGTGATTATTATTTTTACTTATGTATTATTTATTTTCTTTACTGTTTTCTAATGTTATGTTTTAATTCCTTTGCTGTTTGTGTGAATATTCTTGAGATGTTTCTATTATTTAATATATTTTTTATTTTCACTACTTTTCTAATGTTATGTTTTATTTCATGTAGTTGATTTAGGGTCTGTATGACTTTCTATCTTGCAATATTTAACTGCATTTTTCTAATAATAAATAAATAAAGCAAGTGTTAAATGGACTGGAATCAATCATAACACGTGTGTCCTGTAAACACATCTGTGATGTACATCCTGTTGTCTGTGATGTACTTCCTGTCTCTCAGAACACGAGAAACACCGGCTGTGCAAGAGCGCCGATTACATGAACCTGCACTTCAAGGTGAAGTGGCTGTACAACGAATACTGCAAGGAGCTGTCGTATTTACAGGACTGCGTGCCAGAGTATCCAGCGTAAGCTGCTTCTAGTCAAGCGTCACTATCACGGGTGCTATTTAGAGTTAGTGACTTGATCAGACGACTCGCACTAATGTTAAATGCAGTGGTCATCAGGGAACTGCATGCAGAGGAAGAAATCTGCATGCTGCAAATAGTTTTGTCTTTGTCTTGACAGATGGTTTGAGCCCTTTGTGGTCCTGTGGCTGGATGAGAATGAAGAAGTTTCCAGAGATTTCTTGCACGGCGCTCTGGTCAGAGACGCAAAGGACGGGGTAAATATCAGGAGTATACTGTTGTATTTTTAGTGAAATGTTTGGGTGATACACATACACAGAGGAGAGTTTTTAAATCTCCATCAGTCCAATTACCATAACATACACACACACACACACACACTCACACTTACACACACACACAGACACAGACACAGACACACACACAGACACACACACACACACACACACACACACACACAGACAGACAGACACCACACACACACACACACAGAGACAGAGACAGACAGACACACACACACACACACTCACACTTACACACACACACCAGACACACAGACACACACACACACACACACAGACACACACACACACACACACACACACACACACACAGACAGACAGACACAGACAGACAGACAGACAGACAGACACACACACACACACACACAGAGACAGACAGACAGACAGACACAACAGAGAGAGACAGACACAGACAGACAGCACACAGACAGACACACACACAC